>JALPQI010020115.1:0-19203 GCA_025490895.1 Thaumatotibia leucotreta
AAGTGTGGCCTTTACACGGGTAAATAATACGCAATGTTTGCAATACATTTCAAAGCATAAAATATAATTATTTCAAGCGTACTTATTACAATTTCTCCACATCACGATCAAAGAGATAAACGTAATTAGATATATTATGATAAATGTGGCTGGTAACAAAGGTCGTTGCAGTCAAACGTGTGTTGGCTCATTTATTATTACTGTTGGCATTTTTCTTTAGGATTTTCGAAGATTATAAAACGGGTCGGAACTCGTATAAAAGTATAGTATGATTACGTCGATTACAATAGTTGGACAACGGAACTGCAGGGCTAGCCAAGACGCCATTCCGCAATCGTAGGTATGCGATAAGTGATAAGTAATAGATTTATGTATGAGAATGACGGATTCGAAAAAATCTAAATCCAAATAATAAAATTATTACCCCCGCCATGGTTTCGAAACTACCTACTGGCAGCATTACAGTTTACCATGAGTTCGCAAGTGACGTCTACGTTAGCATTTATTCGATAGGTACGTAAATAAGTCCATCACGCTCGTTCCAATACATCAGTGCGAGCGTTATAGACTAAAGGTGCATGCAGACCAAACGAGCATTCGCTATTCTAACCCCCTACTCTACGAAATTAAATCGCTACAGAAAACGTGATTCGTTGATTTCGTAGTGTGGGGGATAGAATAGCGAATGCTCGTTTGGTCTGCATGCACCTTTAGACTTCGACGCGAAGATTAAATTATAAATGTTTTTTATGATGCATTTACAAGGTATACAAAAGCATTAAATTGTTAAATGATTTTATCCTTATTTAAATTTACTTTTAGATTTCAAACTTAATTTCACTAATAACTATCAGGAAATTTACCTAACTCAATTGCCAAAACTATGTTCAGAACACCGCAAGGTTTTCAAACTCAACCCTCATAGGGCGGGTGAAATTTTGCGCCATTTACTACGGGATGTTTTTGGAGCATTAATTAAGTTATACATTTTCGTGATGTGATCATAATAATAATTTTACGAAGTCTCTATACGTCTGCTGGGACCGGTTTACGGATACCTATATTATTGTTGTGTCCGTGAATGGGTTGCTGCAGGCGTAGGTACAAAATAGCAAATTTCTCAAATGGGCCTCTACGTGTAGGATCCGTATTCCCACACAAGCCTATCAAAAAAATAGCATTTATAGGCCCGTGACACAAATATATTCAAATAATAAGAATTTTACGAAGCCCTAGTAAGACCCGCACTCACCAGTCATGGAAAGTATTTGTCTCTTTCGCTCTTAAAGACATATTGATAGGACCGAAAGCGACAAACAAAACTTAGCGGCTTGCTAAGTTAGGATATGTTTATGATTAAGGGGGTTATTTCTTACATTAACATTTTAGTTGTATATCTATGTACAGTCGCCATCAGATATATGGTAGCGGTGGAGGTCCCCAAATAAATCGAAGCAACGTAAAATTTCAATAAATTCGTTACGTGAGAAAAGGGCAATAAATTAGAGGCATGTAATTCGTCACAAATTTAGGAGCAACCACTTTTCAATGAATTCGTAACGTATAATTAGGTAAAAATGTCGGAACACAGAGATAATCAGAAATATCTGAGCAGTCAGGGTGGTCGTAAATATCTCAACATTTATGGAAAATATACCTTAGTGTCATATACACATCGCTTTAAATTCTTTATGGTCAGCCACAAGTCTTGACTAGGTTGTCAATAATTTGAATTTAGAACAGAGTGGTTTGTTGTGACTTTCTTCGAAAAGAGTAGACATTTGTCATCGCGACTAATATATTTCTGTCTCTTTCGCAAATTGGACAGATATTATGCCTAAATCATTAAAATGAGTTATCTAGTTAACCGCTGTTCTGACGTATTGCCAAAATAGGCAAAGGTAGAACAAGGAGCAAAGCTAAATTTCGTGAGAAGATGTCGGGTACTCGGCGGTGGCGCAATAAATATAGTTCGAGTAATAATAATATTGAAGTAGGTATTATTAAACAGCGATTACAAGGGATTTGAAAGTACTGTTTACACAACAGTGTATAAGGCAATCTAGAATATATTCATAGTCATACAGGGTGGCCAAATAAGATGTATACACTTTATTTTTGAAATTTTTATTCTATACATAACACAAAAAATATAAAGTATCACTGGTTAAATAAAATTATTTTGGATCGGCAATTAGGTAGGTACATAGACAAATATCCACCTCCAGTAGCATCGCAAATGCCAACCCTTTTCATCGCATTTTTCCTAAAAAAATCAGGAGCTGTCAAATCAGGCGATCTTGGGGGCCAGTTAATGTCACCTTTTTATCACACTTGCTGTCTAAGCGCGCCGCACTTTTCTATAGTAACAGAAAAGTGAAATTCCCTAGGGAGCAATAGAAATGTCAGTACGTCATTTAATCATATTTTTTGAAAGAGAAATTCTGAAACTATAAGACATACTAAGTAGTATTTGTTTTTAGAGACCATAATTATCCATCATCGATTTTGATAAAAAAAACTGCATTTATACTTACATTAGAAAAAAAAACGTGTTGAATATGTGAAAACAATGTATTTTATTCATTTTAGACATCATGCTTCTTAGGGGATATGGTTCCTAAAAACAAATACTACACTGTTACTGATGTCAAGCCTCCGCAGGCTACGTCTACCGCTTACTATCGGACGGCCTGTGTGCTTGTTTGCCACCAACATACAATTATCACTAATAATACACGTGCGAAAAGGAAATTCGTAACTCGTGTACATTTAAAGCACTCGCTTCGGTCGTGCTTTAACGAGGGGTCGTTCCACTCTTCCACTCCACTTGATTTTTTTCGCACTTGTATCGGAATTTACTATTTTACTTTCGGAAATTCGTTACAATTGTCACAAGGCTTAGAACGATTTTCGTAAATTCTTGATATGAGGTTCGACCTAAGTTGGAATTTCGCTACAATTGTCGTATTTTTGTGACAATATATAATTTTGCTTCGCTTAAAAGACCGTAACCGGTAACCGTAGCCCATGGACGCCTGCAATGGGAGAAACAATCAATTTACAATTCTCGGACTTGTCACCGCGGTAAAATAGGATCCGCAAATGACTTTTAGGTATTCTGTTCACCCTTTATACTTTTTTAGTTCCGTTCAAATAAATCATTAGCTAGCTTTACGATTTTATTTACTTATCCCAATCCCATATTAATATGATTACATCAATAAAAAATCAAAATTGAATTTATGCATTTTTCAATAATGATGCTTGAAAACTTCTCTTTTATCTAGGAAACTCATTTACTCACCCACAACAGTGCCGTCAAAATCATCTTTGACATTGACAACTTAAAGTAGTAGTAGTGACAACATAGTAACAAATTAAAATAAACTATGTAACGCAGACTTAAGGTGTATTTCCTATAAATGTTCCGATCTTTATGATCATCCTGGCTGCTTCGATATCTTTGAGTCATGTTCGTTCCGATATCTTTACCTACTTGTACGTTACGAATTTATTGAAAAGTGACTGCCCCAAAATTTATGACGAATTTCACGCTCCCAAATCATTGCCCTTTTCTCACGTAACGAATTTATTGAAATTTTACGTTGCTCCGATTTATTTGGGGACCTCGACCGCTACCATATATCTGATGGCGGCTGTACTTCATGAGGTCGCTGATTAACTTTAAAAATTTAGGTTTCAGTATGTCCATGTATCATATTAATTTTACTTTTGAAATGAGATAGTAACGTAAACCCTAGACTTCACATACAAGTTGGATTTTTTCTGTTTATTGGTTTCTCAGTAGGTAGGTAATCTACCTAAACGTGCCTAAAAAAGGAGGTGCTTACCACTAAATCCACTAAAAATGTTAATCATATTTTTCTATAAGACTATTTCGTTTATTTAGGGTCAGATTCAAAGTGAATTTCAAGTAGATATTTCCTGATATATATGTATTTGTTCTTAACTAACTCTTATTTGGTGGTATTCATACATATCTCAGAAAGTTTTAAATAATTTCAAAAATAAACTTTGTCAACGATAAACTTCAATTTCTAGTTATAACCAAAAATAGGATTAAGTTCTACTTATAACATCCGACAGGAATATACGTGTCAACGAAGCCCTGAGCATTAAGGCGATTATTTAAATTATTTTGAATGTGAATCAACCAGCGGTGAAATTTCTGGGAACAAATTATTTTGATTTATGGAGCTGCCACCCATGCCGCGGAAATAGAGGACATGCTTTTAATAAATACTTATATATAGCAGATGAATGAACCCGGTGTTCCGGGAGCTCTTAAAATTTCACTTAATTTATTAGTTTCGCATGCTATTTTCGAGTTAGTGTAGGTACCTATGTCGAGGGGTGCAGGGCTGGTTCCTCCTCGTGGTGCACCCTGGGAGGGGGAGGATAGCCGCTCAGTTGCGCGCTTGCTATCTTCCCTCTGCGAATACCAGCCAAACGTCGTGGGGTAGGGGCGTTTGTCCTCCCATGGCAGGCTGCGGGGTAGGGGCGTTTGTCCTTCCGCAGTCAAGAGGGTGGGACCGAAACACCGTGTGACGGTGGCGGTCTCTGCTTCCTGGGGGCTTGGGGAAGTGGTGAGGGTAAGGCATGCTGGTTATGCTACAGTGTGTCTTTCGGTGAGGGTTCGCCTTAGGGCGAAAGTGCCGGTGGAGTCGTGGTGACATGTTCGCGATCCCATGGCTTCACCACTACGGCACAGGGTTGGCAGCATCCCAGAGGTTTAGTGGGTAGGCTAGTCTTTAGTGGACTAGAGAGCCCCACATAACCAATGCGTAATATTCGGCTCTCACCCCCGGGGCCTTATGTTACGTAGTGGTATGCAATTCAATGCATTCCTCTGGGTAATCAAAAAAAAAAAAATAAATAAAAAAAAAAAAAAAAAAAAAAAAAGTCGATATTTACAAATAATGCAACGGGGTTGGCAGGATTCGACTGGTCGACACGCAGTGATTCTATTATGAAATACGCTAACGCTCGGTTCAGAAAAGCATACTCCAATTTTATGTTTTGATGTTTCTTATTATGTATCAGTTGCACAAATTCCTATTGTATTGGTATTTTAACGCGCCCTATGCATACAAAACATTTTCTCTCATTATGTGTATGTGTAATATAAGAACTTTTTAATAACGTGAATCAAAACGTAACGTCATTCATTTGAACGACCTCAGGGGTTATATACCATGACGTAATAATGCGGTTCAGTTTAGGTCGATAGAAGTGGACAAGGCTATGCGAGTCGTATATCACTGTCCCTTTCCCCGTACCTTAATGAATCGCATTACTACGTCGAATAATCCAGTCAGGTTCAATTCTGTTGTAGTGCATAACCATTGCCACCATAATTATTATCACGAAAACATTCGTATTTAAATGTATTGCTATCAAAATCAACTAAAGTACTTAACATCGAACTAATGAAAATACAATACATACCTTCACTACTTCTGTATTTTTTCGATGATGAGGTGCATAATATCCTGCAGGATGTGTCGACCTACTGCTAAAAACAATATTTGGGACGTAGAGGATACAGTTACAAAAACAGAAATCTTTGATCTATCAACCACAATCTGCGGACACCTGCCACTGAAGCCTCTTTGTTCTAAGATGATCCCCAGATCCGTACATAATGTAGACGTAGGTTCTATTGTATGATGGTCGAATGTAGGGAGGCGTTAAGGCGATACATTAAATATTAAGGCGGTGGGGTGGCAAGTCCACCTGTGTTCTAGCTAATGTATCTTAGCACCTACTTTATCAACGTTGTCTTTTATGTTTGTTGTTGGTAAAGTCATGCACTTTAAGGAAAAAGAGCTTCGCCATTCACTTTACAGAGTTTAACTATCTAGGCTTGTTCTTAACAATATGTTATTTCTAAATGGTATGTAATAATGAAAGTAGGTAATTTGTGTACGAATCACGGTACGGTAAGCAGGATGCTTTCTTGCGGTTGTTCTGTCTTGCTTTGCTGTTCCTTTTAATATAAAAAAAAAGATAAAAATTAGTAGGTATTCGATTTCATAAATTTCATAAAATTGTCTGATATATGTATATTTCAATTGACAATACTGAATGTTTTATTAACTTTTATACGCAAGGTAAGGCTTTATCTGTTTTCTCGCATGGATTGACTAACGGATCGGTAGACAATTGAAGTAAGAAGTCGCAGCGAGACGGCATTCAAAGCTAAACAGAAAATGTGAAATCCAATAGTCTTTTATTATACAAAACTTTTATACGCTGGAATGAGTTTTGTGTCGAACGTTATGTGCTAAATGGGTTTCTGAAACTCATTTCGAGATTGGTGTTCAAGCCCTCTGCATTGAAGAGTTCCTCTCAAGTCCCTGGGACATGACACGGTAAACAAAGTCAGACAAAAACTTTGATGATTTATAGATGAAGACTGGGTGAAAAGTACTTTGTACGTATGAACTTGAATTTTTGATTGTAATAAATATTTGGTTTCCCGTGTGGTGACGGCAGTAAGAATACATTTGTCACCTCCTCAACTCCTCCTGCGGGTATCGTAAGAATCGACTAAGGGATTGAAGTATCACTGACCATTCTACAAGATTGATGATGGGCAGCAGCGTCATCATAGTGGACACCTTACTGCGATCGTCGTCAATCAGCTTGCCCAGGGTGGCGATTATGGCATTTACCTCCGATTGCGTCTATACGCATCGTTAATAGGAGAGACCTACGTCCAGAAGTGGACTAATAGGCTGATGATGAAATATTTGACGATAAAAGCCTAAATATTCGCGACTAGTCACGCAGTGGCATGATGTGTTGGAAACTGGGCAGTGAGCCTGATTTAGCAGCGCGCGATAGGTTCCTTGAAATGGTGGCCAAACAATGTAAGCCTAGTCTACACAAATGCATGTACATATGTAAATGTAGAGGTTTGATTTTAGCTGCACAAGTGACCGTTGTTGCAGAGGAAACCGCCGATTCCCAATCGGCTATTGCGAACCGCAGTCGGATACCTGTAAATTTATACTGCTACTTGTCCTACGAGTATGTACAGTCGACAAAAAAGTCTCATTTACAGCTCACAAGTGCAAACATCTTACCACGGATGCGCGATACACATAGAAACTCGGTTGCAACGAACGCTCATGCTGTCGCGTGACGCGACAGCATGAGCGTGTTTGCACGTGCACGTTTGCACGTGTTTGCACTTGTGAGCTGTAAAGGAGACTTTTTTGTCGACTGTACTTTGCGAAAAATTTAATGTGTAAAGTTTTACTAGAAGAATAGTAATGAATGAATGAATGTGTAAAGTTTTATAGAATTATATTAATATAAACACGTACAGTGGCGTTCATAATTGCATGGACGATTTATGAATAAATTTATTCATATGGTCAATTCTCATTGGTGATTTTGTAAGGGTTGTCTATTATTTGCCCGACAGTTATTTAACATAATATTCCTGTGCCCGAATCTAACTTGCCCGAATGATTTGTTTACCATAAAAATTGTATGACATACTGCTTGTTTACCCGAATATTACCTTCCATAATCATACAATGCCATCCTATTTCTTTTCCATATTATTAAGTGCAATAATATGGTTTAATAGAATATTCAAATGCCAGAAGCAATTGTTGGCCATATTATTAAGTGCAATAATATTATTTAATGGAATATTCAAACGCCATCAGTAATTATCAGTTTTTTCAAATAAGTACTAGCTATATTATTAAAAGTTACAAGCGTTTGAAAAAACGGGCTTCTGGGAACCGGTCGACCGGTCGCTGCGCGGGGCTTCTATTTCTGCTCTAAGGGATGAAAGGTACCTAACGAACCTATCCAGGTTCGGGTAGGGGAACTACAATATGTTCTTTTTTAATGCGGGGGGCTTCGCCCCCCGAGCCCCCCTTGTGGGGGGCTCCGCCCCCCGTCCCCCCATTTTTGGTTTTACAAAAATGAGGATGCGTAAACAATGAATTAAAAATACTTGAGTATTTTTTAGTCAACGCTTTTAACTCCGCCCTACCCTAGAAACCTAACCAATCCAAGTAGGTTTTGCCCAGGTTTATTACTTGAACATATTTTTAAACCATTAACCTAGCACTGTGTATGCACAAAATTAAGTAGGCTAATCGAGTAGGATGCCATTTAACATTATGACAAATATTCTCGGCCAAAAAATTTAGGACGACGTTATGCGACACCACAGGCACCCAGAATACTAACCTAACCTACTTTTTAATAGCAGTTTAACTTTGTGGAGGGTCATTTGGATGACAAGTTATGTTGTGGCATGTAATATTTACGAATTCCGATGATTCTGACAAAAAACATTATGGAAATTGTCTTTTCTGGTAGCTAATTTGGATGACAAACGATGTTGTGGCATGTGATAATTACGGATTTCGATGATTCTGACAAATTTACATTATGAAAATTGACTTTATGGGAAACAAAGTTTCTGGCAAATGATTAATGTAGTAAACAATAAGTATGGCATAAGATGTTATGAGAAACAATATTATGTGTGTTGAATAGGATGGCAAATAAAATTATGGCAAATGAAATTCTGGCAAATGGGGGTATCCCCTCTGTAAGCCATTGGCTATATTTCAGTACCAGGAGTAGGTATCTCTACTCTACGATACCTTTCGGCATTAAGTTTTAGATGGTTTTTTAAGTTAATTTACATTTGGATGAGATTTATAATCATATTTCCTCGCGATAGTGAGGGGAAAAAAGTTGTATTACACTTGGCGGCAAAGTTTGTTCAACTCTCATGCCTTGAGACCTTCGCAATGCTCGAGATTCCAGTTTTTGAACCACTCACTACGCTCGTGGCTTAGTTTTGGAATCTTTCGCTAGCTCAGGTCTCAATATTGGCATGACAGTTTAACAAAAACTTTGCCCCCTTGTATAATAACTTCGAGTATAATAACTAATATATCAACCTACCGTCGTAGAAACCACTCGTAAGCTTTTTTTTTCAATAAATAAAAATATTCGTTACATAATACTGACCTACTAAGCATAATAGCGATATCTAAAAATAAAATTTAATGCAAACATGCACCTTAAATTCTATAAGCTGACGATCCCATTTCCAAATGCCTCTATTTTTGAGATATTGCTATTTCGCTTAGCAGGCCAGAATATATGTAACCTGCTAGAAAGTGACGACTAGCTTTAGTTTGTTATATAACTTAAATATCAAAGTTTCTAAATGACTATCAATCGAGCAAAATGTTTCATTTCATCGCATAACTTAAATAGATAGCTACGCGGACCTTTCTTCGGGATTGGTTTAGTCAGGTCAATTGAGTTTATGGCCTATAAAAGTTCCCCCTACATATGTAGTTTCTAACCCGATGCTGAATATTTTGACCGCATTTATTTTGTTATTATCTTTCAGATTTTCGTATTTTAGATCAAGTAATCCGCAGAGAATTTGTTTAATAAATGAATGCTGCTGTTGCAATGATCATGAACCTGTTTTCAAGTTAGCACTTACGTCTAAAACCTGTTACATAATGAACAAGTACATCACCACAGATGTCACATATACCATAGATCAAGCAAACGTATCTACTTAGCGTGTCAAATGAACTCAGTAAAATCTACTGAGTTGTCCGTCTTTAATCGCAGCTTGCAGCTTTCGGGCGTCAAATTTTGTAAGTTGAAGTGAACAAAAACATTAATAATGCCTCCTTAAGTACCTAATATTAATTGCAACAACACAAAAATATGAATACTCAAGGGCCTGAGACATATTTAAAATCATAGGCAAGGAACAACTTCAGTACAAAATCTGACACGCTCGGCCGCCATATTTTGTTTGTTCTATCCAAATCTAATTCTGTGTACATCACAATTGGACATAGTTACACGATAACGTTCCAACCCACATGAGTTTGACATAAAAAATTATGACTTTCAGTTGACTGAAACTTTAGATATTAATGACAAACTCATGTGGGTGGAAAAAGTTTAAAATTATTAAAAAAATGTTTAAAAACTTCCTCTCACGGTATTAAGTTAGGTAATTACTTTTTTTAATGATTCCTTCAAAGTTTTATTTATTTATTTTGACATTTCTTTTGACTGTATTATAATAAATTACCTACCTATTATGTAGGTACACCTGAAAAGCTAAGGTTTCTTGCTCCTTACCAGGTAACGACAAATAAAAATTCTAACCCTTTTCCATGTACATAAATGAATAACCTTATTTGAAAACAGGGTGCTTAGACAAGTTGCCAATCGCTAACGCTTAATCGTCAATCGTAAACGAAAGGCAGCTAACTGTCTTTGTCACACTAATATAAAAGAGTGACAGAGAGGGAAAACTACTATACGCTACCAAGCGTTAGCGATTGGCATCTTTTATTTTATTTATATTTTTTATTCATTTTGTTCTGTAAGATACAGGATCCAAACTTAAAACTAAATACTTGTCTAAGCACCCAGGTCTGTAATGATACCAAACTGGCTGTAATTATGCGTAACGCATTAATGGAGTAAGGTACCAATTTTGGTGAGGTGGTTTGGCGATGCATACATAATATTCGTCAGTAGAGCACGAAAAAAAAATAACAAACCTAAAACGTAAATTATTCATAATCAGTTTTAATACACAATCATGGTTTCATTACTTAAAACCTTAAACCTTGAATTAACAAACATTTTCAGTTAAAATTAATGATATTAATTAGTGTTAAAACTATATCTCCGAACGTGTTTCAGGATATATATCAGAGACGTAAAATGCTATGAAAATTCAGCCATATTTGTTTAATTTTTTTTTAATTCTACTGACGAATAATATGCCTACATAATTGAACAGTCGCCATCAGATATATCGGAGCGGCCACGGACGTCAAAAATATCTGAACATGTACTCTAATGCCATGACAATAGAGGCCTACTCAGATACTTCCTGGCCCCTCCTATACGTCTGATAGCAACAGAACCATGCTACAGGCAATCAAACACGCCGCTGGACTTACCAGTCTATTATCTAGTTTTAATCTCGCCCGATTGAATTGAGTTTCTTTTAATCAGCTACATAAGATCGCGATGAAGTGAAGCCACTTCATTGCTGCTGCGTGTGATCAGAGGGTATGTATATCACGAACCGCGCTTGGCATTTTCCTCCCTGTTACACTTCTGTACGAATCAACAAGTTTGACAGAGAGATACATGCCCAACGTGTTTTTCGGTAGACCCTCAGAATTATTCCATGCCTGTTCCGATAAGGGCCTTGAAAGGCACTGGTCCTACCAACGATGAACGAGCAGCGATGCATATGCGAGTTTTCTCTTCGCGGGTGAGTAAATTCTTTCAGAATATTTACTCGCGGGCATAATGAGCAGTCAGCGATCAACTATAAATATATCTGTAACTTTTACTGGCTTGAGATCTGTGTCTTTTGTTCGTTTCTTGGATATGAGGAAATACTCGATAGCTCATTGCTCACTCGCCTTTCGTGAGTCCATCGCCTTAATCCATGCGAGCATATGTAACATGGCCGTTTAACGCCAGCTCAATAATGCTCCCCAGAACAATTGTTCAATTGTGCCAGGATGGGCAGGACATAGCGCTTTTTATTAACACCGCGCATATTTCGGCCCAACATCTTTGACAAATTTTTATAGAATATTATAGCCAATCAAACCTTTGATGGACCAATCGCAACTATTTTTAAATGGTGGTTTAAGTTTTTATAGGTTGATATTGAAATTCATTACTGTGATGCATTGAAGAGAGGGACACTTGTCAACTAAAAAATTCAAGAGCGTTTTTGGAAGGGGATTTAGTATGGCGTACGGCTTCCATGTTTTATTTATTCGTAGCTTAATCCTGAGCTTGGTTTTGTCTGAGCCATTTTTCTCGAATACGCTAGAGCGATAGAGCTGAAAATAAACGATCGAATGTTAGAATTAGAACCTCCCGCCGCGTACTCAGCATCGCTCGTTGGGCCTCCACGTGTTCGTTTTTTCCCGGTTCATTTACGGAAATTCAATTTAGCGGTGGCCTAGAAATTAATTTATCTTCATTGCGTTATACCGTAACTTCCATTACCGTATTCTCAATTAAAATGGCTTTTAATAACCTGAATATGCCAATTCCAAGTCGCTTAGCCAAGTTTATAATTATTTAAGAAGCTGTGCGTGTGCACGTGGTAATCATTGTTTTTTTTTATTCATTTTATATTAATTTATAGATGTTACCTTGAAACACGTTTTTAGGGCTCCGTACCTAAAAGGAAAAAAAAACGGAACTCTTATAGGTTCACTCGCGTGTCTGTCTATCAGTCTCTCAGTAATAGTTACTGACGATTTGTGCCGATATGAATGGACCGATTGAGATGAAAGGCATTTGAGTTGGTGACCCAACGATGGACGTGGAACGTGTATAAATGAATTTTAAGTATGAGATATCTCTCATACTTAAAATTCATACTTTAGGGACATAAATAAAAAAAAATATAAACAAAGTTTCATGTAATATACAAAATCAAAGGGCTTAGCATGATGATTTTAATTGTATTATTGTAATTGTATTAATAATGAAGTTATTTAAAAAATAAGTGGAAATGACCTTTCCCCCTGTTACCCCGTAACTATGGTAAATACAGCCAAAAGCAAAATTTGGTGTATATGTAAATGCTCAAAAATATGGCCCAGTGCACTTTAACTCTGTGTGACAAGAACGTCATAAGTTCATAACATATTTATAAGCGGATTCTTTTGATACATCTTTTTACTATTTCTCCTCCTCTGGAGTTGCAGACGTACATAGGCTAAGGTAGATGCTTACTATCAAGCAGGCCGTATGCTTGTTTACCACCGTCGTGATACAAAAAACCTAGTATGAATGATTTGTATTGACTCAAACTATTATAACAAAACAAACGATTGTTTATGATGATGATGATAAAACGATGGTTTTGTTTGGGAATACGAGTGACAGGACTGAAAATATAAACACCGGGGGCCTGTTTATCAAAAGTTTGTAATTTGTAATACAAGCGGAAGTCCTTATCTAATTAATGGAGATAAAAAGAGACTTCCACTTGTATTACAAGTTACAAGCTTTGGATAAACAGGCGCCATGACTCCATATTTATTTTCGTTTGTTGTGCGTGTAGACAATATTATTCTTTGAGATTTATAAATTTAGTAGGTAGGTTAACATTATAATATTAGATGCCATAGAAAAAATACCGAAATTTACCAACGCTGGAGCTAAGGACGTGGGTTCATGTCTCACCTGCAGCGTTGGTAAAGTTCGATCATTATCACCATCTCAGCCATAAGACGTCCACTGCTGAACATAGGCCTCCCCACTGGACCTCCAGGTGTACCGGTTAGATGCGACCTGCATCCAACGTGTCCCAGCGACCTTCATAAGGTCGTCTGTCCATCATGTGGGTGGACGTCCTACGCTGCGTTTGCCTAGCCGTGGTCTCCACTCGAGTATATGACTTCTACAAATTCTCGGCTCCCTCCCTTGCCAGTTCATCTGCCGTTACCTGTGACTCCCTGATGGCCAGGTATCCACGCCACAGTGATTTTCATATAGCTTCAAGTTTAACTCCTCTTTACATTCCTGTACCAGGGAAGCGTTTGTCGCTGGCTTCTTTAGCGCCTTCAGTGCTGCCGTGAGCTGAGGACGTGGCTTCATATACCACCTCCAGCGTTGGTACTTAATCTTCGGTATTTTTTCTTTGGTAGCTATATGGTTCTAATATTTTCATTTATGTAGGTATATAATAGTGTTACTGCTTAAAAAATACAACTCACATTACGGCAAAAGTGCTTTGTCGTGAAGTAGTCGTGTTTGAAATCGACACGAGTTACGAATTTCCTTTTTGCACGTATCTCGTACGGCGTTTTTTAGTACAGATGGCCCTCTGAAAATTTGGACCTGACGTAAAATGAGCCACTTCTCACACTAGCGCCTAAAGAAGGCACCATCTGTACTAAACAATATATGTACATAAAACAATTTGAGTTGTTCTACAAAATAGGTAGGTAGGTTAAAAGTTAGAGATAATAAACATGTTTTAATAATATTTTTTAAGAACATATTTTATGAAACGCTTTTAACTGACTAAAATACGAACGTCCAAACGGGCCACTTTGCATAAATCCAGTCCGCCGTCCCGAGGGCATCTTTTTCTCAGCTTTAAGATTTCATGCCAATTATAAGCTTCATTTATTAACTGCTTAAATGTTTTTCTAAATTTTATACCAGCTGACGAGTAAGATTATGGAGCCGTTAAAATTCCGTTCAGTAGTAATTACAAGTACGAGTATTGCAGCAAATTATCTATAAAAAAAAACTGGAAAACCTATATCTTCTACATTTTGATTTGTTTCCAATCAGAATCACGAGATATTTTGATCTTAATAATAAAAAATAATGTCCCAAAAAGATCCATTACGTAACAACTACGTACACCAAGTACTTAGTCACGTAACTGTCGTAACTTAAAATTTGTATGGAAGTTTTGAGGCATTATTTTTAGGGTTCTGTAGTGGATAAGGAGTACCATTACAGTTTCGCCATGTCCATCTGTCCATCTTGCAATTTTGCACTAATGTACTATTGCAATAGGTAGTACATTACTATTGCAATAGGTAGTAAATTACTATACAAGTGCAAAAAAAATTGATACGAGTGGCGATAAATTAAAACACGTCCGAAGGAAGTTAAATCACTATCTTATCATCCTAACATATTTATATCCCAATATATACGTACCTATAGGTGTTTTTGACTAGCCTCGTAATAAGTACAATTTTTTTCTTGTACAGTGGCGTTCAGAATTGCATGGACTATTTATGAATGAATTCATTCATAAACTGTCCATGCAATTTTGAACCCGGCTGTACATTTCTTATTTAGCTAACTTTTATTTATATTACAAAATACAAATGTTGACAAGGTCTCCTCCACATTATCCCAATTTATTTTATTATAGTTAATGTGTAGGTAAGTCTAGTCCACACATGTCCTGCATAGCTATCCATTATAGGTAATTATAGTCATTATTAAAAAATAGTGTAGGTGTAGCACCTACACTATTTTTTAATCATGACTGATGCAATCCAATTTCCACACAAAATTCCTTAAAACAAATTAATCTCACAACAGCGAGTTGGTAACTGCGTTAAACGCGTGATGTGGGTGTAATCTTTTCAGCGATCCATTTATATTAGCGACACAGGCAATTAGGCTCAGCTGTGCAATCAGGCGACTCCTGCCAAGTGCGGTTGCATTGCTTTGTTTACGTACACGTTTACTCGCGAATTTCTTATTCGTGCAGCGTTGTTTACTATTTTATTTATTAGTCGATATGCGACGTTATTGTTTGCAATATCATGGACATGACTCCAAAATTGATTAAATGATTGATCATACGATTAATTTGAAAAAAACGTAAACAATTTTTTAATTATTATATTATGTAAACTAGTTAGCAGGACACTAAATCATAATCTTTTCATGAAATTAAGAATTGCTCGATCATTTCATGAATGTGGATGTTATGGCTTATATTTTTGGGAACAATGATGCCAATTTGTCCGATTTCTGATTATAAGAGCTGAAGGTCGTTTTTCGTTTTAGTTTCGTTTTTCGTTTGAGGGCACTGAGTGGTGGTACACTATTGGGTGGTGAGTGGTGGCAGTCAATATATCAAGGCTTTTTATTTGAGACATAGTTAAGACTATGAAGTTGACTATCTATTATTTCTAATCTAGCTATCATAAAAGACTAAATTCTGATACACAGAGTTCTGGACTAAGATACTGTAAAGTATAAAAGTTATTAGAAATACTTGTTGGTAACAAGTTGGTGAACTAAAAATCGTACTTAACTTTTTTTATTTGGTCGTTGAGCACAGCAAACTTATATACGAGTATAAGCCACTTTTAGACAAAGTGTATACAGGGTGTTTTTTATATCATTAGCCATATTGCAATATGTGTTGGGTAAAGGCGTAAAAAAATATTTGGTAAAACAAAAATAATCCATTTTTCATTATCCTTTTTGTTATAGATTTTTTTTTAATTCCATTATCTAACGAATGTTTGGTCACTATGATCACTTGCTTACTTTGCGTACTGCCCCACTATCTCATAACTGCCAAATCAGATTGGAAAGGGTGTTTGAGTTTGCAACTTTAATTAACCCGCATAAGGTAACTAATTCAATGCGTTATATCGTACGTAACAAGTTTCCTACGCGTGGTGGGGAATGGAGGTGGAACTTAACTTGCAGGTAAATCTCACGACACAGCATTATCAGTCTATCGCATACAGTACTAATAATGAGGGTATTTTGAGTTGCGCGCCGATCTAAGGGTAGTTTGACTCGAGCGCATTCACGCAAGCGCACTCCTTCTTTGTTTACAGAGTGCTGTACAAATGGCACATGGCATCTTGCGATCAGCCGAGCCAGCATAATTTGACCTCAAGAACGGAGTAACTTAAATGTTCCGTCATACAAACGCGTACTGGTTTACCTCAGATATCGATTCTAATGCACTCTCTAAGCAAATTGAATTGTTGATGACGACGAGCAGGTACAGGTAGGTATGCGCTTGGGCAGTTTTAATGAAATAACAATCGTGTGTGTATGTAGTTAGGACATTTTATTCGTTGTTTAGTGCCGATGGTGGGGTGAGTGACGTCGGCTGATCGGTGCTTTTGATGAACTCCTGATTGGCTAAGACTTGACTACTCAAACCTGCTACCCATTTGTCTGCTATCGAATCGCACGGATTGAAACAAACTTGCCTAGTGACCACAAATTATGTTTTTGCCGGATAAAAAATGGGAAAAAAAGTAAAAAAAAGTGTCACTATTTTCAAAAATGTTGTGTACTGGTGATCGCGAATGACATATCCAAATTTGGCTAACGACATAACAAACACCCTGTATATATGATTCAAATTTAATCTCACACGTCTTGCATAAGACTTTGTAATCTATGTATTCCCTTGGCTGAATCTAATGACTACGTCTTCGCGAATTACACTAGAGATTTGTACCTACACGGCGACTAATTATAGTTCCAATACAGTCGTACTGGCTTACTACCGCGAACGATGACATTCGTAAATTTAGAAGTTTTATCTCTGTCAGTCTAAAGAAGACGTCATTGGAGTGACAAAGACAGTTCCTCGTTTGCGGATATCGAAGTTCGCACTTCGCAGTAAGGCCGCTGCAGGTGTCGTTCGAAACAGCGGCGTATTAGAAATTATTCATCACTCGGGTATTGTTACCTACTCGTATACTCCATTTCAAATACCATGGCCCGATGCCACTGCAAAGTTTTATGTGGCATCGGGCCATGGCATGTGAAATGGAGTATACGAACGTATTCGTACGAACAACGTGGTGATTAGGTGTCTGCGAAAAGTCTTCAGTTTTAATGATTATTGATTACGTGTATTTTTTAATAGCATAATATACCTACTTATACGTATTTATTTACATTTATAAAGTGGAGAGGTTTAATTAAATATTATTCATATTCTTTTCAATTCACAGGATATTAAAGAGAAGGAGGCCTTTGCCCAGCAATACCAACAGTATACTCGTAGGCTCCTAAATAAAATAAATAATTATATGTAGGTACGTGGTATGATATTACCACGTACAGTCACGTCTATATATCGTCCATTAAATACAATAGCGACACAAGTCAAAAATTTACTTTTTTCAGGGGAGCTATTTAAAGATTTTGGCTTCGTTTTTTGTCCACAATTTTTTTTTACAGCATTAATATTATATGTGTTATATATCAATTTGTAGGCATTTTAACCCTCTTTTGATGTGTTTGGTGATTAGAAAGTAATATGTGCTGTACAAACTTTTATGAGCGTATACGTCCGTTTTGCATAAAAAAATAACATGAACTCTGATATCTTTATTTCAATCAAAGGCCACAAATACAAAAAAAATATGCATTTATTTCATTTAAAGCATACATAAAACCATGTCGTAAATATAGAAATACTGTTTTTTAACAAAACTTAACCTAGCAAAACTTTTCCTTACGATTTGTTAACTTACTTATTGCCAGAACATGTTTATAGGTACCGTAAACCGTGATTACTTTGATTAATTTTCAACTTTGGTTGCATATTTTGATGAATTTAACGGACGTACTAATTTCAAATTCAGGTATAATTATCGGTTTTCTTCAAGAATCAACCTGCTATATAAAAAAATGTGGTACCTTTAGTTAATAAAATTTAAAATAAATACAACGCGATCAAAGTTATATTGTTGAGAATGGAATTACTTTGATACCAGTTATTTTTTACTATAAACCGAAACTAGCCCACCTAAAAGCCCGTAAATAATGAAAATCGGTTAAGTATATTTTTAGTTACTTGTTTTGTCTATGTACATTGTATTTGTGGATGGTAACTGTGATCCCATACTAAATAATCCAAATTGATATGTTTTGACAGTTTACTAGTTTTTTCATTAGAATTGATACAAGAACTTAACTTTTGTCGATACACAAGTATAGTATCTTTCAATGTTTAATCGCAGAGATATTTTATGTCTTTCCTAATAATCTACTTATTATTAGTAATAATGTACCAATTTTTTTTTCTAGACGACATGTCATTTTCTCGTTAGTACTTGGGTACTATGTAGTGATGCAATAGGCATGATGACTGTCAAGTCAAATCTACATCTTTTTTCGATTTTTTTAAGATTTACATGAAATACACGCCACTTTTAAAGTGGCGTCACGTTTGTATACTACACTTATATTAAATAAAAGTTCTGTACAATATAATGACTGCAGTCTATATTTTAGTAATAATTTATTCGTGTATGATGCCGTGCATAATGTGTAACATCATCTCGATGTTGGCATTGCCAATAGTGAAAAAATAAACACTAATGAGTTTTTCGATTCGTTAAAACATACAATTTGGTAGGTAGTGGTTGGAATTTGTGATCAAAGTCGACCCGCAAATCATAGTAATCCCGTTTTATGGTACCACAAAGTCTCTATAAAAACTACGAAGTCCAATAAAAAGTACAAATTAACGGGGTTAGATCTATATTTGTTCACTTGTATTGTATACAAATAATATATACGTAAGTATGACAAATACTTAATAATTCGAAGTTAATGCCATTATTG
>JALPQI010020116.1:0-22907 GCA_025490895.1 Thaumatotibia leucotreta
TCATCTCGTCATGTAACATTTTATCAGGTAAAATATTATTAAGAGTTAAATGGTACGTTTGTTTCACTTTTTGGTCTTCATAATGACTGAAATTGTGTATGGTCTCAAAATAATCTTAAGTACACGAAGAACTCAATACTGCATCTAATTTTTATATTACCGATAAGTAATTCACCTTCACGGCACGTGTACAAAGGTTAGTAATTATTCGTTACTTGCCATAATTAGATTAACATACTTTACGACCAATGAATATTATTATTATCAATGATATTCTTATGATTTTGAACACTTCGACGTGTTTTCAATTTTTCCAAGGCATGTAATTTCGGCCATAAGCGATTTAACTTTTCTTGTACAATCGCAAATACAGTTAACTAACTATGCAATGGATACTTATTTTATTAATACACTTAAATCTTATTCACGTCCTGTTTACCAATTCAGCTGAAAATATGTATCCGTATATAATATTATGATAAAGCAATTTAAGCAATTGTATATGTATAATGAAGTCAGAAGATGGCCATAAGAACTAGCGAACGAAATGACGTAAACCTATCACTCGTCTTAATGAGTAGCTAAAATTACTAAAGAAAATGCAAGAATACTCTCTTCGAGAAACAAAAAATAAAATGCGAACATGGCTCAAGTCTCTTCATTATGAGGACATAGAGAAGTTACTGAGAGTTGTACAGTGAATGTAAGCATTTGTTCAACATGTAAACACTACACACGTATAGACACACACACATAGACACCTACTTACACATACAAATTACTCAAATCTTCATTCATTCATATATATTGATAGGTTACTTTAAGTATCTTTTTCGAATTTTGGTTACCTGCAGTACAGGCTTTGCCTAGTGCAGGAACCAGGCTAACTATTGTTGTAAACCTATACCACGAATAAATATCTTATGTCTTATGTCTTAAATACAGCCGGCGTCAAAAACTTCTATCAAACATTTTATTACAAATAAAAATGTCTCCTCAGGCATGACCAACGCCGAAGTGCTACATCAAGTAGAGCACGGCTACCGCATGCCGTGCCCGCAGAACTGCCCCGCGCCGCTCTACGAGATCATGCTGGAGTGCTGGCACAAGGACCCGCTCAAGCGGCCCACCTTCGAGACCCTTCAGTGGAAGCTCGAGGACTTCTTCACCATGGACAACTCTGAGTACAAGGAGGCGTCGGCCTACTGAGCCAGGCCTTCCCTGCCGCCCCACCGACACGCGCACCAGCATCATGTATGTACTGCTTCTGAGATGGGTATAAGACCGACTATACAGTTATACACGGGCCGCTTCAAGCAGTCATTTTGTATGGAAACTGCTGGCCGTTTGTAAAAATATGTACGAGACGGACTGCTTGAAGCGGTCCGTTTATGGTCGGTCTTTAGGGTGATAATTCTGTGGATTTATCAATTCTGAGGATTTATGTATAATTTCTGTGGACCTATTTCATCGTATTGAAAATATTTCTTTTTAAAGGTTGTCAACTATAAAGTTTGTCAATATTAGTTAAATAATTGTCCAAAAAATGAGGCCTACGAATTGAGCGCTTTTTGCTTGGTAATCACAATGCCTTTCCCATACAAATCTTACAATCCTGGGATAAATGTTGTTGTGTACGATATGATAACTTAAATTACAACGTCAAATTAATAATAACCACTTAAAATAAACCCCCCTGAATCGTACCCGGCTCAAAGGTCCCCATTACCCCCGCTGCGTTTCCACGCTGAACTGCAATGGAGACCTGCTGAACCAGGTACGACCCAGAACGAGGATCGATACGATTGTAGGTTTTAGCATACCTAATATCAATCTCAAAAAGATATTGGAGAATTAAGAGAATAGCCAGATTTGATAAAAGTTAATTTTAAGTCTGCACCGCCAAACGTTGCTTACAACCTACTTCTCACATACTAACACTACACGTATTGCACACAGACACCGGGCCTGTACCACATGCCACCCGAGCTGCAAATGCTGCACGGCAGCACATCGCTGCAGCATCTGCAGATGCACCAACTGCAGGCTCACCAGGCCAGCCTGGGGCACCTGCACCAGGGGCATTTACCCCAGGGGCA
Source organism: Thaumatotibia leucotreta (assembly GCA_025490895.1). Taxonomy (NCBI): domain Eukaryota; kingdom Metazoa; phylum Arthropoda; class Insecta; order Lepidoptera; family Tortricidae; genus Thaumatotibia; species Thaumatotibia leucotreta. The sequence goes on from JALPQI010020116.1 coordinate 2,100, forward strand.
CATGCCCCAGGGTCATATACCCCAAGGGCATATGCCCCAGGTGCTCCCAAAGCCGCAGCCCCTGCGTCCGCGCCAGGGCTGCCACCATCACGGCGTCCGGCACAATACGCTCGCTACCGCCTACCACGGACCCTAGTCGCGACCCTGCGTGAAACGACACCGAGGACGCAGACTTTACTAGTGCACGTGCTGAGGTAAGGAATCGTGTCTTTACAAGTGTTACTACTGTCTTGCGAACAGCTTTTTTTAATGACAAGACTATCCTGTCTGTCAGAGTATACAGGGTGTTTCACGAGCCACTGAAAACCTTGAATGGGGTGATTTAGTAGGCTATACTGAAAAACTTTTAATATGGGGCCAATCACGAAATCTAAAAAAAAAAAATGTCTTTTTCATACATTTTGAACATGACATTTTATATGAAAAAGGCAATTTTTTTTATTGAGTTTTCTGGTTTAGCTCCATAGTAAAAGTTATTCTGTTTAACCTACCAAATCAACCCGTTCAAGGTTTTCAGTGGCTCGTGAAACACCCTGTATTATGCCGCTGGTCGACTAATCTGACAAAATTGCCACCATAATAGCTGTATGTTATGGTATTGACACGATTTTTTATACCTCGCACGTCAATTTAGTCAGTCTGTGCTGCAGATCTACCACCGAGACATTCCTTCAGGTTAACTTAAGCCTAATGTTATGTCACTTTATAGTTCGGTGGTGAACCTTATGCTTAAGGAATAAAGTTCACCGTCGAACGTATTGTATGGAGGTGGTAACTGGGAACTAGTCTTAAGCCTTGGTTGAGTTTCATCGGCGTCGAGATGTAGGGCGATGCAACCGCGACACACCGCCTTAGCAACCGACTCGAACGCCCCATTAAATAAGTTTTAGATTATTTTATTAATGGAAATCTAGCACACTAACGCAGCTGACTGGAAAACGTTTGCTCAAAATACTTCCTTTAAACTGTTAAACATTTTTAGCTAATATTCTTACGCTACAGCCGTCCTTTATTTTCTATCGATTTAGTTAAACATTCATACCGTTTATACTGCTGCGGTAGTGTTCTAGAAAAAATATGAAGTCAACTTAGCAGGAATGTTAACGTTGATTATCAAAAAATAAATTATTGTTTAATTTGATAAACGACGGACTTGCAATAATGTTGATTTCTTTACAATAAGAAGGGGTAGATGGTACATATCTATACACCTGTCAATATAGATTTAAGTAAATATCACATCACCGGGTCCAAATTTTATGTGGATCTGCTGCTAATGGTTACCTTACATCGTTTTCACAAGTCAGCGTATTTTGACAGATGTATAGAGCAACAAGCAGCGACCGCGGTCGCGCAGACCCGTTCCGAGGATACAGGTTGTTATAGCACGAGTAGTCTCGAACGATCGAGAAAATGGACGAAATGTGTTCGACGCACGGACGAGGTTTGAATCAGACGAGATTTTATTTTTGCAAGGTGAAGCAAGTTCGAGAATGGGTTTGCGAAATAAACGACGACATAGACACGTATTACTCTTGGATCGGTAATAAGTTTAGTTAGACTTTTTACGAATTTTCCTAAATATATTTGTATTTAGCTTACATAGGTTAACATAAACAGTTTTCAGAGTGTCGAGTACACCTCATAAGTAGTTTGATATGGTTAGGCTGATAATATTTCAAAGTAATTATTTCATTCTGTTTACGTTCATTTATACGATTAGGGCTTTTTAGCATTTCTTTAAAAGAATATAATTTATCGTGGGCGCCCCTACCTATATGTAAGTAGCTATCATTATACCCCATTGACATATTTACTTCACTTGCAAGTGAATAAAATATTTATCTGCTTCACGTGAATACTCACTATGAATGCATTCCCGGCTTTAAGACATTTAACGGTTGTTGTTGTTGATTACTTTGAATGGAGTTTAGAAAGAGGCTATTTCGTGTGTAAATAACTACAAATCGATTTCGTCTTCGCATCATATTTGAGTGGCTAGATCGGGCGTGTGTGCGTGGGTCCGGAGCGAGCAAGTGTATCGACATCGCGTGTGTGTGTGTTTTAGGAGGAAATTTAGGCTCGGCAGGGATATATTAAATTATCATGCGACAAGCATGTCTTTTGTAAGGATTTATGTTTTGATGAGGCGCATTAACCAATTAGGTATTTCACCTTCGTATACCATGTTTAAAGTAGTATCGATATTGGTGATAGATGCCAAATAATCCTATTAAAGAACTGAATTTTATATACATATTAATTGTTCTGAGGGTATTTAGATATTAGGATCTAATTTATGTAATTTAAATGCGATAAGCCTGTTTAAACACGATTAATTGAAGTTGTAACGCCAGTCATATTATGATTTTAAAAGAATAATATTGCAATATATAAAATAGTATCGGTAAATGAAGAATACTTCCCTTAAAATATAATAAATTGGTTCATCATGCTCAACGATATAAGAACGTCTGATTTTATCATATTATTGTATCATAATATAAATCCAAATCTGATATTTTATTTGTGCCAAGACTTATATGTTAAGTTTAATGTTGCCACATAATGTCGATCGACTATTTTTGTTTATATTCAGCTTCTTACTTTATTATAAGTAAGATGATTGGCCTAAGTAAATAAGTATTTTTGAATGTGTAGGTTTTGTATCCTAACTTATATAGATTAAACTTACAATTGTATGTATACTACGTATAAAAATAATGTAAACGAAGGTCGACAACATCAGGCATAAATTCTCATTCGTTGGTACTGCACATTTTGTTAAATGTTACAGTAAATGTGTGCAATATTTATGTTGAATCCCGGTGCTTAGTGTAAATGTACGTGAGGCGACGCGCGACTCATGATTTGCGAACCGTGACATCCTCAGAACACTTAACAAACGCGTAGTTGTTTATGTAAGCTTCAATTGATATTTGACGATAATTCCAATCCTAATATCACCTAAACAGTGCAATTTTCTGTACCTACACCATTATTTTCTCTCTCATTGTTAAAATATCCTGCAAATTTAGTTGTAGTTAAGGATATCCCATGACTCAGTACTATTTATATGATATTAGTATGTTGGTATTAAACATTGTACTGACTCGACCATTCCAATCGGATCGCAATAGTTAATACGACATTGTGACAAAATAGTGAGGCGAAGGATATAGTAATATATATCGCGGTAAAAATAATGCAAACTGTCGCACAAATAACTTTTAATATTTACCTAAATTGTAAGGTGCCTGAAAATGCATTTTAACGTCACAAAATATTCTAATTCATGCACTGTGGATAAAGCACTTTTGAATAGGAACGAAGATGTTTTTTAATTGATCAGTGTTGAATGCAATCTGGTTATCAGTAGTCACTATACGAGACATGTTTAAATTGTTTTGCTGTTAACTTTAAAATGCAACACAAGTGTTAATAAATTCCCAAATTTATTTCCATAATTTATTTTTATACTATAGTTCATTTTATAGCTGTATAAATATGCTATAGGCTTAACGCTTTATCGCAACCAATTTGCTGTCTGTCTTATAGGCAATATAATTTATAAATTGTATTTGTATTGTATTATTAGTTAGTCAATTTTTAAGTACTATTATTTTCATATACAATGGCGCCATCACAATAATTACAGAAAAGATCAATAAGATTAGGCTAAGCTATGTGAGGATATGCGTGTTAGGCTTGTTTAGTAGTAAGTAACTGTTGCCGTGTTGAAGACGTTTGTACGAGGGCTCCGCCCAGTCAGGCCCAGGGGCCGGTATGGACGCTTGGTGACTAAAGTGAAGTCATGAATTCGTGCGACTGATGTTAGTTGATACTGTTTGACACGTGAACTAAGGTCTTATTACCTCCGAGTATCAATTAAAAATATTTTAAGTTTCTCTTATGTATGGTTATGATTATTATATTATTTCACTTATTTGTATAGATTTTTTTAACACAACAATAAATATAAATGTGGAAATATGCTTTGTTTTATTTTTAACTGCCTCTTAACACGTTCGATACCGGTGACACGAGGTCTGTGATCAAAAACATCTGACTATTGTGTTGACAACTGCCAGTGACACACATACGTGACAAAAAAAACGTGTGGAAAAGTATGATTTCATTTGCAAACATAACCACACTGACAAAGAGCACTTTCTAAACATAATTATGCATTGTATACAGGGCGTACCATGACTATGGGACATGAAGGGAAAGTACCTTAATTAATATTCTAGAGAGGATATTTTTCTGAAAGAAGACTTTGTTATTTTTAAAGGCAAATAAATATGCATTCAAGGTTTTTCAAAAAAATACTTGCTTCACCCGGAAATCGAACCAACTACAATTTTTTTTTCGAATTTCGAATCAAACATTTTTAATAGTATTATTTAATTTTCAAAATAAAGTCTTCTTTCAGCGAAATATCCTATCTACGATATTTAAGGTACAGTCAAGTGCAAAAATAAGTATCGAAAGAATCCGTTCATAAATATGTTACGACGTTCTTATTACACAGAATTAGAGTGCACTTGGACATATTTTTGAACGTTTTTGTATACCCCTTATTTTGTCTTCGACTGTACTTTCCCTTCATATCCCATAGTCTTGGGACACCCGGTATAGAAATACATCAGCAGCATTTAAAACTGACTCTGCCCCACTGAAATGTGAAGAAAACAATCAATACAACTTCAATCAATTATATTTCGCAACCGATCGCAGACAATTCTTAATCTAGTCGTTTCTTCAATACTAAAAACATTTTTTTTTTCACTGGAAAGCAGTAAGGAATCTGATTCCAAACGTGTTATTATCTCCCCAAGCCTACTCTCATTTGTGTATTTAATTTTCTTGCTTGCCGGTTCTGAGTCACTCTCAGCTCCAAACAAAGAATCGATATCGGCAAATTCAAAGTTACTACTATCTTTATTTAAATCCCTAGACGACCCGGAGCTTACCAACTCTACCACGGGAGTTTCAATACATTTATGAACATAACTACTATATACAGAAGTCAAATGATTCCATTGCTCAACGTCATGAGAGGTCCCATGAAGAAACAAACTATAGATTTCTTGCAAAGATTCGTCTAAACTAAACACTTGAGCCACCACATACTCATAGTTTTTATGGTCTGTATATTTCTTGAGATGAGTTAATAAACAATTATGTATAACATTGTCACTTTTCTGTATGATATTTTTGAAGGCATCCGTTGTAAGAGATTCCAGGGTATTTTTATCTTCGTTACACGTCTCCAGCGCGAATTTACATAAGAGGTCAAGTATAACTAGATTTAGTTCTGTATTACCGATGTGTGTTATATTTGCTATAACATGAAGAATCTGAAACAAACATTCCTGATTATAGCAAACCAACTTGTCAGTAGAAAACCTCATCAATCTCATCATATTGAAGAATTTAAACAGGTCTGTAGCATACAAGAGTAACGTAACAGTACCTCAGTAGTATAGATATACTACTGAGATAGGTATAGGTACAGTCGGGGAATTTAAATTCCTACCCACCTAAGGATCAATATCGTATAGCAAACAGCCATCATAAGAGCTATCTACTAAGCACAACGTTACTTTGACATATCTGACGCATTCGTTTGTGTTACTAGGCAACTGATATGAATAAGAACGTTGACATGGGGAACTGTAAAACGTCACTGCTAAAAATGGATGACAGTAATCGAAAATCTAATAAAATATATTTCTATCGCTTTCAGTCTTGCTATATTTGAATGAATCGGGAACTCTGAATCAAAGTTAAAATTTTTGATTGTCGAAGAATCTAGACACTGGTCTACTACCGCGAACTACGAAATTCGTAAATATCGATCATTTTTCTCTGTCACTCTAACGAAGGCGTCATTAGAGAGTGAGAGACAAATTCTCGAAATTTGCGGATTTCAAAATTCGCGGTAGGGCCGCTGGTGCCGATAGGCTATATATAGGCTGAAAGCAAAATGTTTCTGTCGATAAACTAACATAATTGACTAAAGTGATAATTCAATAAAAGCATTATGGCACTGGTCTCACCGCGAGCTACTAAGCTATGAACTATCGGCTAAAAACTCGAACAAAAGATACGCACTCCCGTGTAAATGAAAGAGACACGGCGTTACTCGCCCAGCTAGTAGCTATCACCGCCGGGCGAGTATCGCCGTGTCTCTTTTTTTTATACGGCAGTGCGTATCTTTTGTTCGTGTTTGTAGCTCATAGTTCATAGCTTAGTAGCTCGCGGTGAGACCAGTGCCTCCTAACGGACGTTCTTTATTTATATTATTCATAACAGTAACACTATTTTATCTCATTCAATCTTATTTAATCAATCACAAATAAGTTTTCAACGCAACAAATTAACACAAGTCATAAAAAATTCAATTAAAACACGTGTCCACCAAAATTCCACCAAAATCGCGGATGACCACGACCACAAATGTAATCTTCCGGTTTGAGACCTGGAAAATGCTGTAGATGTCTAGTTAAGATTTAATTACTGACGGGCGAAGTGATGTCGCGCTGCTTTATGAGCCTCGGTCAATGCAATTTTTTTCGCAGGCCGCCTGTGATGAAAATCCATTGCATGTAGGCAATTCCTTATTGTTCTAGGGTGAACGTCAAACATTTCTGCAAACCGTCCTGTTGTCGTAAAGCCATCCAAATTATATTGACGTCGCATTAATCGGCGTTGGTCTTCGGCTAATGCTAGCGGGCGATGGTTATTTTGCCTTTGATCAATAAGGTTTCCTTCAGCATTGTATCACCGTACACCGTACCCAACGGCGAGCAGTGTTCCTAATCACATTTAACCAACGTGTTATTTCATGAATTCCTACTCCTTCCTGGTGTAACTCCAACATTTGCGCTCACAATTGTTGTGATTTTTGTTTATTTAAGTATTTTTTTAAGTTATTTAGATATTACAATAAAGTTTTTAATTGTTAAAACTAATATTAATACATCGATACTTGGCCGCCATTATAACCTCTTCGATAAAATATAACTGGTGGTAGAAAAACTAAAAAAAAAGGTTGAATGGCGTTGAAGTATCGGGACGTCAGTTGAGGTGGAAGATTGAAAAATATAACTGCTTATACGTTATCCAGATAGTTTTATTTCAATTCAGAAGTGTGATTGAATCTACGAGTTGGACTGCTGTGAGCCATGCCGGGCAATAACAGTAAGTAATGAATGAATTATAAACATTCTTATGTTACCGAGATGTTGCGTGCGGCCATGTAGGTGTGCCGCTTATAGAGTATCCTTACAGCCATGTAGGTGTGCTGTAAGCGTGCGGCCATGTAGGTGTGCTGCTCATAGAGTATCCTTGCAGCCATGTAGGTGTGCTGTAAGCGTGCGGCCATGTAGGTGTGCTGCTTATAGAATACCCTTACAGCCATGTAGGTGTGCTGTTAGGTGTGCGGCCATGTAGGTGTGCTGCTTATAGAATACCCTTACAGCCATGTAGGTGTGCTGTTAGGTGTGCGGCCATGTAGGTGTGCTGCTTATAGAGTACCCTTATAGCCATGTAGGTGTGCTGTTAGGTGTGCGGCCACGTAGGTGTGCTGCCTATAGAGTACCCTTACAGCCATGTAGATGTGCTGTCAGGTGTGTGGCCATGTAGATGTGCTGCTTAGCCTCCTTAGCCGAAGTCAGTCAAAGTCAAAGTTAACCAAGTACAAAGTCGAAGTCAGCCAAGTTCAAAGTCAAAGTCAGCCAAGTTCAAAGTCGAAGTCAGCCAAGTTCAAAGTCAACGTCGAAGTCAGCCAAGTTCAAAGTCGAAGTCAGCCAAGTTCAAAGTCGAAGTCAGCCAAGTCCAAAGTCAAAGTCCATGGTCAAAGTCCAAAGTCAAAGTCCAAAGTCAAAGTCCAAAGTCAAAGTCAAAGTCCAAAGTCAAAGTCCAAAGTCAAAGTTCAAAGTCAAAGTCCAAAAGCCAGGCAAGTTCAGAGTCAGTCAAAGTCAGGCAAAAAGAAGGTCGTGGTCCCGCTAAGGCCAAAGAACATAAAATGCGCCTGAATTTTCAGAAAAGGGGCGTGGTAAACGAAGGCACCGAAGAAGAAAGTCCTCGTCTTCATCAGAGGGAGGTAACGAGACTCCTGCAAAAAGGAGTCGACCAACTGGTTTAACTACAGAGGAATTGATGAAGCTAGTGTCGGCGCTACAAGGTGTACCAAGTAAGAACTCCTCTAACAATAACGTTGTTCCGGAATTCGACCCTAACAACAAGGCTCAGGATGTCGTACGCTGGATAAAGAAGGTGAACGAGTGCGCTGAGATTTATTCTTGGGATGAGAAGCAAGTAGTTCACTACGCGCTACAGAAGTTACGCGGGCTAGCAAAAAGTTGGTACGAGTCCTTACCATCGCTTAGTTACTCGTGGGACGACTGGCAGAGTAAATTGAAGAAAGCTTTCCCAAATGACGTTAACTATGGTAAATTACTCGATGAAATGTTAAGCCGAAAATCTCGCACAGACGAAACTCTCAGAGATTACTTTTACGAGAAATTGTCATTGTTGAGTCGGTGTGAGATTGTCGGTCGAAAGGCAGTTGATTGTATAATCTATGGGATCACGGACGGTTCGATTAGGAATGGGGCTCAAGCCCTCAAATGTGAGGAACCGGAGGACTTGTTGAACTATTTAGCGTCACAACAATCTTCACAGTCTAAAGACGCATTGCGAAGTGCAGCGAACTCGTTTAGGAGACGTGAATTTCGTGGTAATGCTACTGGTAAGAGTGCTACGAGTAGTAGGGGAGCTGACTCTACCTGTTTCAATTGCAACGAGCGCGGTCATATTTATTTAAATTGCACCAAGCCAATAATCAAGTGCAACAAGTGTCACCGCGTAGGTCATAACACTGAAGGTTGCACTAGAAGACCCTTGCAGATGCAAACATATGAAACCAACGACCCAAACAACCAGTCTGTTGACAAAAAGGTTTTGAAGGTTGTAGTATTAGATGCAGATAACTTGCTGTCTGCTGCAACTGAGGTAAAACAAAGCTGCGAGTCTGGAAAACCTGATGGTTATTCTGGCCATGTCATACCTCTTAGCGATGGTGTAGTCGGTCCCGCTAGTGACAAGTTTAATAAGTCTGTTTGTGTTAATGGTCAGATGATGAACTCATATATTGATTTCGGAAGTGATTGCAGTATGATTCGCCATTCAGACTCAATCACATTGGGCCTATCAGAAGAAGGGCATACACCATTACCCACAATAAGAGGTTTTGGAAATTCAACAGTTATTCCGAAGTCTAAAGTTACCGTACATGTCAGAATTGATGAAATCGATACAGAACTGGATGTTTTGGTTGTTGATGATACGTATTTGCAAGTCCCACTGTTGATAGGACAAAATTTTACAGAAATGCCATCTGTCACGGCATTGAAGGACAAGGATAGATTGTTTTTCTATCACACCCCATCTGATGCTTTTCAAGGGTATAATCGGGCTTTTGGTCTTTATGTATCTAAAGACGTTACCGTGGTTAAGGGAGGTTTAGTAGAGGTATACATGAATGAGGCTTATTCTGGTAACGTTTACTCCGATGGTGGTACCAGAATGAGCCCCAATCAAGAATATCACCTCCATCAGGGTTGTTACGAAGTAAATGAAAGTAAAGGATTAGTGTTTGTAACATCGTTGACCAAAACACCCATTAAATTCAAAGCCGGTACATTGATAGCTAGAGTGAACCCAATAACGGAAGTCAAGGCATTGTTAGTGCAGACAGAGCCGACCAAAAGGGAAGCGAAGCCAATCTTACGATCCGATATTAGAGTAGGAGAAAATATAGACGAAAGTACCATTGAAAGACTTCATGAGCTTTTGCAAAAATATAGGACTTGTTTTGCAAGCAATCTAAGCGAGCTAGGGTGTTCTAAAGACGCGGTGATGGATATAGACTTACATGATAAGACACCTGTTGTATACCGGCCTTATCGATTGTCACACCATGAGCGTCAAAAGGTAAGAGATATTGTCGATGAGTTAGTGTTTAATGATATCGCACAAGAGTCAAACTCAAATTATGCAAGCCCAATATTATTGGTTCAAAAAAAGAATGGAGAGTCTCGACTCTGTGTAGACTACAGAGCCCTCAACAATAAAACCGTCAAAGATAAATATCCCTTACCTTTGATAGACGATCAGCTGTCCAATTTAAGTGGCTATAAGTATTTTAGTGCGCTAGACCTAGCCTCCGGCTATTATCAAATACCGATGGGACAAAATAGTCGATATTTGACAGCGTTCGTCACCCCGGATGGGCACTATGAATTTAAGCGGATGCCTTTCGGGTTGGCAAACGCGCCAGCCGTGTTTCAAAAAATGATGAACGGGTTGTTGGGAACACGCAGGTTTAAAAGTGCTCTAGCCTATATGGACGATCTTCTCATTCCATCAGTATCGATAGACGAAGGCTTTGAGCGTTTGGAGGACGTACTTAAGCTTATTCAGGAAGCAGGCTTAACTCTTAAGTTGTCCAAATGCAGTTTCTTTGATACAAGTATTGAGTACTTGGGGTACGAAATTTCCGAAGATGGTATAAAGCCAAATCAGAAAAAAGTAGAGGCAGTACGAGATTTTCCCGTACCCCGCAATGTCCATGAAATTCGACAGTTTCTTGGACTAGCGAGCTATTTTCGTCGTTTTGTAAAAGGTTTCGGGGAGATTGCAAGGCCTCTAACTACCTTGCTTAAAAAGGATATACAATGGCAGTGGAGTGATAAAGAAACAAAATCTTTTGAGACGTTAAAAGAATGCTTAATTCAACGTCCTTTGCTGGCATTGTACAACCCAGAGTTAGAGACCGAGGTACACACCGACGCCAGCTCCCTAGGCTTAGGTGGAATTCTTATGCAGTGGCAGACGAATCCCAGAGTGTTGAAGCCTGTTGCGTATTTCAGCCGACAGACGTCGCCAGAAGAACGTTACTTTCACTCATATGAGCTGGAAACGTTGGCGGTAGTCTGTTCATTGAAAAAGTTTCGTTCGTACCTTCTGGGATTGAATTTCACGGTGTATACGGATTGCAATGCCCTTAGAACCACCCTCACAAAGCGTGATTTGATCCCCAGAATTGCGCGCTGGTGGTTGACCATAAGCGAATATAGTTTTAATATCGAATATCGGCCGGGATGCCGTATGAGTCACGTGGACGCTCTGAGTCGCAATCCTGTGCCAGATAGTAGAACTATGCCACCTGCCAAGGTTTTGCACATAAACACTGACAATTGGATCTTAACTTTACAAATGGCTGATTCAAGACTCGAAAGAATCTTTAAGATATTAAAACCGGGTATAGACAAAGAGGTATCAGATATTAAAGCCAATTTTGTTGTGAAAAACCACGCTTTACACAGGAAAGGTGATAATGGCTTGCGTCTCGTGGTTCCTAAGGATGCCAGATGGCAAATTTGCAAGGCTAACCACGACGACGTGGGACACTTTGGATTTGCTAAAACTCTGGAACGCATTCAAAGTCGTTACTGGTTTCCGAAATTAAGACGCTTTGTAAAAAAATACGTAGCAGCGTGTATTGATTGCGCGTATAATAAAGATACTGCGGCTCGAACCAGTACGGGTTTACTACATCCAATAGAGAAGGTGGCGGAACCATTCAACACCTTACACCTAGACCATTTAGGGCCATTCGTTAGGAGCAAGGTCGGCAATAGCTACATTTTGACTATTGTGGATGGTTTTACCAAATACGTATTTGCTAGGCCGGTCAAAGACACAAAAACAAGAAGCGTAGTAAAAATATTAGACGGGTTGTTTTGTGACTTTATGATACCGCGCAGAATCATAACGGATCGTGGGACCGCCTTTACTTCCGGGCAATTTAAGGAGTTTTGTGTTGGTAAAGGGATCAAACACATACTTAACGCAGTCGCTTGTCCCAGAGCGAACGGGCAAGCTGAGAGATATAACCAAACTATTCTTGTCGCTCTTTCAACACAGAATTTCGAAAGCGACGAACGTGACTGGGACAAGCGATTGGGCCAAGTACAGTGGGGTATCAACAATACCGTCCATGCCACCACAAAAAAGAGTCCATCACAGTTACTATTCGGGATTAAATCAAACAGCTCAATTGACAACAAGCTGGCCACAGATGAAGATGGCACATTTAGTCTCGATGGCACGACAAGTCATTCTGATAAAGAAGAAGGAAGTGAAGGGCAAGAAACCATCCCAGTATCGTTGCCTAACGCTCCTATCGACGCTGGCGGATCTACGTCCGCGTCTACTGACGCTGGAGATCGGCTCGATGAACTTAGGCAGGAGGCTTCCAGCAATATTAAGCTTAATCAAGAGCGCCAAAAAGAGCTATATGACGCGAAGAGGGTTCCAGCGGTTGTGTACTCAGTCGGTGATCTGGTTAAGCTGACAAAAACCAGCTTCTGCAATAACGGAAAGAGTAAGAAACTCTTGCCTAAGTTCATCGGCCCATATAAAGTAACTAGTTCTTTAGGTAACGATCGCTATAGAGTAGCGAATGTACCAGGTTTCAACACAAAGAGGTACGATAGCGTTGTAGCAGCAGACAGAATGCGTCCCTGGATAAGTCTACATGCGCTGGAAGTCAACAGGTCGTCTGGTTCCGAATCGTCGGAATCCGATAACGATTCTAAATCCGAGTAGATTCGTTATTAATGTACTTTTGTTAATTTTGAGTCAGAACTGGGCATTATTTAGATATATTGTCTAGATGAAGATAACGGGCCTCGTTTATTCTTGATGTAAGCTAAGTAAAACGTCGGGTCAAACTGTCACACTGACATTGTTCATTTAGTGATGATTCATCTTTTATTTCAAACGTCAAATAATTAATTAAGATAAACATTAATTCATCCAGATAAATTCAAAATAACAAATGAAGGAATATTTTGTAGTCAAATAAAAGATGATTTAGTTATCGACCCGGTTATTTGTAAAAAGATAATTTCTGCCCAACCCTGTCATAAGTAATAATTTGATACGGATGTTGTATTTGGTATTTGAATGATAAATATGTTTAAACCTTCTTCTGAATATGTAACTGTTAATATTTATTAATAATTGACCTCGTGAGTGTTGTGATTATGCGTGCACCGGAGATAACACGCAGTCGGATGACCGAGTGTTGTGATTTTTGTTTATTTAAGTATTTTTTTAAGTTATTTAGATATTACAATAAAGTTTTTAATTGTTAAAACTAATATTAATACATCGATACTTGGCCGCCATTATAACCTCTTCGATAAAATATAACTGGTGGTAGAAAAAGTAAAAAAAAAGGTTGAATGGCGTTGAAGTATCGGGACGTCAGTTGAGGTGGAAGATTGAAAAATATAACTGCTTATACGTTATCCAGATAGTTTTATTTCACAATAATTTCGCTTTTGAAAATTATTTCACAATTTTCTCGACTGACACTGACAGCATCTGCCATGTGTTTAAGTAATTATTTATTAGAAAAGTAAATAACTTCGTAAAGAGGTTCTATGTGACGTGCCGTGACACTGACAAATAATGGGTATTGACACATCAATACTAAAATTAAAATTTCGACCTTAATGCATCGTGAATGCCTAACAACATTTCTACGAAATGGGTAGGAAATTAAATTCCCTGACTGTATATTGCCCGTGATCTCACGGGCAATATACCTATACCTATCTCAGTAGTATATCTATACTACTTGTAATCTAACTGTAATGAATGAAACTGACGAGTAGGCTATCTCCCCTGAGAAAAAGTGCAGTCAAAAAGTTATATCTTGTTAACACGTTCGGCGCCGGTATAAAAATCTGAATGCTATGTCAGTGACACACATACGTGATCAAAATAATCTTATTCCTACAATACTAACATAAATTGAATTCATACTCCTATGCTAGTGGCATAGAAATACGATAATTTTTAACACAAGTGTTGTGTCGACGGCATAGGAGTACAACCTTTCTGGTCACTCATACGTGTCACTGGCATAGGAGTTCTATAAGATTTCGATCGGGATGGCATTAGCACTTAGGGAAACAGTACTAGGGGCGAACGTGTTATTTGAGAATAAAAATATAGATACTATATTAGGGTGCTTCTTATTTTTGCAATTTTGTAGGATGTTCGAACCAACAAAAGAGCTCTTTGCTCTCCCGATTGCAAAATTCTATGGGGCACCCTCTCATTTTGTTATTTGATAAGTAAACCGAAGTTCAAAAAAGGCAAAATTATTAGTCGTTTTTTTGTTACTTCGGTAGCGACCCCTAATTTTTGTTTAAAATAATTGAAAAAAAAACAAAAACTTATGGTTAACTAGCTTAATTTGCAAATTTTGTATGTACATCCACCCTTAAAATTTATTGTAATACAATATAAAATATAAGTAAACCTTAAGTTACAGACTTAAGGTTTACTTATCAAATAACAAAATGAGAGGGTGCCCCATAGAAAATTGCAATCGGGAGAGCAAAGAGCTCCTTCATTGGTTCTAACATCCTACAAAATTGCAAAAATAAGAAGCACCCTATACTATATACCTTGACAAGAGCTCCATTGTCCTTCTTCAGTCGTGTCATTGCTTTCGTTAAAGCCACCAATCCTTCCACGTGATCCAAATACCACATATAACTTTTATCCAAATTGCCTTGATTCAGTACTATCCTATCCTTCGGGCAGGTTTTAAGCCACACTTTGACTACGTAGTCCACGAAGGTTTCATCTCTATCTACAAATTGGCATGTTGCTGCTGCGTGCATTAGTTTACTCTGAAATATGTAAGCAAATACTAATATGATATAATAAATTAGTAAATCTCATGACTAATGATGTAAGGTATAAAATAAAATGTCATTTGACAGATGACGGCAATATTAAGTAATGCACCTATGTTGACTGTACATACAAATAACAAAACATGCTGTATAGGTACTTTGTATTAGCCAAAGTAGCTCCGTGCAACATATTATTATAACAACATGATATTTAAAAGCTATCTAGCTTTAAATCTTAGAAGTTCGTGAAATTAGAAGAGAAGATAAATACAAATTCTCACCATTTGTCTCATCTCGCTTTCACTCTGTATTTCTGAAGATAAATATTTCTCAAATTTGGAAAGTAACTCGTTAATAATATCTTCAACGGCTTTTTCCTGAATTTCAGGCGGATTATTTTTTATTTGTAATGGCGTCCACAGAGTTATATTATAATTATTACATATTCTTGCTTTGTCTCTAGTCTCCATTAATTCAAACAATCTAGCTATAGTGTAACTTAAATGCACTTTTTGAGGCGAATCGTGAAATAAATTATTGCTTTCCAACGCTTTATAAGTTTCGCACAAGAACGCCATTTGAGTTATTAGTAGCTCGCGATTATTTCTGAAAACATACACAAAATATTAGTGGGTGTACCTATATTATAGTACATTGTGTATTAAGGGCGGTAAATTAGTTATTTGTTATACAAGGGTGCAAAGTTGTATTTTACCCGCGAGTATGAAATTGAAACACGAGCAAGCAAAAGGATTCTATAGTTGAACCACGAGCGAAGCGAGTGGTTCTAAAATATAATCCTGAGCAGCGAGTGTTTTAACATACGAGAAGTAAAATACATTTGCACCCGTGTGTAACACAAAACTTTTCCCCTCACTATAGCGAGGAAACTCGAAAAAGGTAATTATTTGTTCACATTACAATCATCATCGGGTTAGTGATAATAATTTTCCAAATGCATCATGTATTTAATGCAAGATTTTGTCGCAGTAAACTTACCACGAAAAAGTAAACGCAGCACGATTTTAACACATTCCTGTAGTTGCACACCAACGCCAATGCATTATTAAATCATTCTCATTCATTATTTTTACAAAATCATAACAGAACACCCTGAAAGTTGTTTAGTTTAATATTTTGATATGTGTTCGAGTCGGTAAATAAAGATTATAACCTATAATATTCTTTGACAATGTTGACGTTGACATTTTCTGCGTTTTGTGATTGCATCTAGTCATCTTATCATCATTCACTAAAACAATTGTTACTTATGGAATTTTAGGATTTATATGTTAAAATCATCATATTATATAAAGGTTTGTATTTTACACTAAATTCTCAAACAAATTATTTAATTATCATTAATATGGAACAATTTCCATGAGCATTTTACGTTTTGTTATTCCAAAACCAAGATCATTACTTTGCCACACAAGTGAATAATATGCGTTTTTACACGTTCGTATTAAAGGATAAACGAGCACTTTACGAGCTAGTGAGGGGAAAAAGAAATTGTACTACTCTAAAATGGTCTAAATTATTTCTTAAAATTTTTATAACAGAAATCCCGGCGCGACGCGCGCCGCAATGTTGTATGAATATCCTTAACAGCCCTAGGGCGTAATGACGCATCTACGGTGCGCATCGCCGCAGCGCATTGGCGCACTTACCAAACAGGTGTGATGAAAATGGTTTTATTTCCTATTAGACTTTAAAAATGTGTCTGTGTCAAGTTCAAGTAAATTCATATGCATCATCATCGAAGTGATTTGCGGTAGAAAACTAAAGAATCTTACTTCGCCAGCGCAACCCATAAGTCGGACGCGAACAAGGCACTCCAACAATCTGTACCCAACAGAGCTTCATACATTGACTGTTCTGTCGCTGCATATTGCTCGCAACTAAACGTCGACGCTAAGGCAATAGTGTGGATCAGTATGTGCTCGTATAGTCCATGTGAGAGTCTGGAAAACTTGGGATTTGTGAATTTGAGGCTTTTGTTGAACCAAATATGACCTGGAATAGAATGATAAAATATGGTCATCTCTTATATTTGCCGATTTGTAAGAATGAATTTTTGACATCACTTCACATCACATCATCAGCCTATGATAGTCCACTGCTGGACGTAGGCTTCTCCTATTAACTATGCTTATAGACGCATTAGGAGGTAAATGCCCATAATCGCCACGCTGGGCAAGCGGATTGGCGATCGCAGTAATGTGCCCACTATGACGACGCTGCTGCCCGTCATCAATCAAATCAAAGAATGGTCAGTGACACTTCAATCCCTTAGTCGATTCTTACGACACCCGCAGGAGGAGTTGGGGTGGTGAAAAATGTATTCTTACTGCCGTCACCACACGGCTTAAAATTTTTGACAGCTATAAATTAATCCTTATTAATAAGATAAGTGTACGATTTTTTCCTATAGCCTTAACGTCATATATATAAGGCTCATTTCTAAACTATCAAAAGTTGATTCTTAGAAATCGGCAACTATAAATTTAAACGACTATTATTTTTCTGATTAAACTTTCAAACACTAAGCACTAACGCTACCGCTGCGCTGTACGAAAAAATATTGCCTACATACAGATGAGCTGTATTTCACTAGCCAGCGGCACTACCGCGAACTTCAAAATTCGCAATTTCGAGGATTTTTGGCGAAGATTCTGCCACTAATGAAGCCTTCGTTGCAAGGCAGAGACAAATCCTCGAAATTCGCGGTAATAGGCCAGCTCCACACTGACTGTGCGGCATCGCGCGGCAATTTCCTCGCAGTGTGAAGTGTGGACCCGGCGTATAGGCGTCAAAATTGAATAAAGACGTCATAAGCCGTCTTTAGTGGTAAAACGGTTAAAATGACTATTTTCACAGTACCGTCGAGTCTCGTGTCATCGTCTAGTGTAAAAAGTTGAAGATTCCGTATTAATTGTACAGTAGAGTGAACAGCAGAAAATTACTAAATAGCAATTTTGAAAAACATGTCCTTTGCTACGTGACAGTCTAAAAATAAGCCGGGAATTTCATATTTTCACACTAGGCCTACGAACAAATAAAACATGGAAGCCGCACGCAATACTAAATTGCCTTTCAAAAACGGTCCTGAGTTTTAGTTGACAAGTCCCCCTGTTCAATGCATCACGGCAATGAATTTGAATGTCAACCTATAAAAACTTAAACCGCCATTTAAAAATAGTTGTGATTGGTCCATCAAAGTTTTGATTGGCGATATTCAATAAACATTTGTCAAAGATGTTGCGCCGAAATATGCGCGGTGTCACGAAAAGCGCCATGTCCTGCCCATCTTGGCACAATTGAACAATTAGTTTTGGGGGCATTTTTGAGCTGGCGTTAGACGTCCATGTTATATATGGTCGCAGCGCTAGGCGAACATAGGTATCCTAGGCGAAGACACGAACTCGACGGTCTATTTTCTTAACATCAAATAAACATCTTACACTTTGGTAATATATTAAAAAGGCAAGGAATGACATCCTGCTTGAATTCGTCTGCCGAGACATTTTTTTCTATCGCTCTCGCCATGGCCGACGTTATTAAGATGACATAGCCAAACATTCCGTCTTTTTTCCTTAGTGTTTCAGTATTCAGATGTAGACAGCACTGAAAACAACAAAATAAAATAGTAAATCAAATGTTTGATATGCAAAGTCGTAGTTAAAACCGTATTTCAATAGGTACAGTCACGGACTTTAATTGATAGACCACTTGGCAATGGATGCAATTTGGTCGTGTAATATTATCGGTTCGGTATTTTTCGTTAGTAGGAACGATCGCGACATGACCGATGTTCCCCGATGATATGTCAATGAAATACGAATCTTTGTTGCGTCAAAATTTAAGTATGTCAAAACTAGTTGACATAATAAAAAATCCTTCGTCGACGAAAATTAAGGATTAGCCATCGCCATTATTAGACGCTAGATGTCGTTGTTCCTAGAGTAAACTGGATAACGACAGTTGTTCATAGATTTGTCTAAAACCGTTTAGTAATTTAATCATGTTTTCTTCAAATCGGATGCCATGATTTAGCGGACATTAATAGGCGAGGTATTTTTTCAAGTCAAGATATTTATTTAAATAGCCATATCATGTTATCGGGCAATTTTAGATTATTTTTTTCATTGACAGAGACAACATGCTATTGCTGTCTTTTTTATAATTCGTCACAGCTCCTAGTTGACGTTAGTTGAATACTTATGTAACCTTTGCGGAAATATGGTAGATAGACGTTTGACAGTCTATCTTAATCCTATAATCTGTCAGTAGCCATACAAATGTTTAATAGAGACTTGATAGTTTCTGACTGAAATTCTAACTTTGAAAAAATATCTGACAGTGACAGCCGTTAAAAGGAAAGAGAATGAAAATTCCTAAGATCTGAAATCGAATTGGAGATCAAAAATGTAAATAAAGGGGATACCACCACAAAAAAATAATTGCGAGAGGTGGGTAATCTAAAATCATTGAAATACTCTTTAAAAAATGCGCATTTACAGTCACTGACGGAACGTATAGTTTTTAAATATTTTACAATTTTTTTATATCATACATTATTTTTTTAATGATATATTTCTCTAGTTTTAATAAAATGTAGGGTGTTTAATTTATACTACTGGCAATGATAAGAAGTTTTAAACATTTGGTTCGCAGTTATAACAATGTACTGAAAAAAATCATAACAAGATGGTGCTCCAACTGACTCTTATGAATTCATAAAAACACCTAAAATTTAACATTACAAAGAACATGTGTACAGATTTTAGTATTTTTACCTACAAATCGATCATTTTAATTTTTTAATATAAATGGATTTGATTGTAACTATAGATGAAGACTGGAATTCGTTTCCCGACTTACCTAAAGATTAAAGTAACACGATATTGGTTTTCAACCATTGATTATGTTGATTATTACATCATTCTAGTACATTTTCTAGGTATTATTTTTGTAATCAGGAACCGTGGAAACTCAGCCGTATGATTTTATAGTCATGTCCAAAAATATATTAATGAATGTGATACTTGTGTATCGAACATACTTTGACTTTCGCGTATCTACACCTAAACATCAAGCATTGTCTTAGTTTTAGCACCTGTAAGGATAGTTTGTAAGTGTGCAAATAAATAAAATAAAGTAAATAACCCATCTCAAAATGCGACGTTAATTTATTAAGGTGTTCAAAAATAAAAAGTTTTATACCCCTGGAATGTCACTTTAACATTGACTTTATAATGTCATGTCATTGTCATAGATTGTTTACATTTTTGATCTCGAATTCCATTTCGGAGCTTACATAGCAGCTTAGCAGTCAAATTACCATCTGGGCTCTGAAGTTAGATTGACGTCTCAGGACTAAAGCGGATGTTATAACGTAACTATAGTAACGTTAGCTTCCGGAAAAATATGGATCAATTATTATTGGTTAAACTTTTTTGTTATTACGTAACCATGGTAATGTCACCTTCCGAAGAAAAGTTATCCCTAATTATAAAGCTAAGTGCAAAGAGAATAAAATCACTACGTTTTAAGAGACGGCACTCCCGAACAAGCCCAAAACCGAGTTATGAAGGTACTTTGTACCAACGTACAAAATATATGTCAATACTACCAACTTAAAAAAGCAACACTAGAGCTCGACACTCACTACACTTCCTGTTTGTCGATATCGATAAAAGTGCAATATTTTTTTCTGCACCTACCGTAATAGTGAATTTATATTACAAAAGAATAATGAAAGGGTAAAATAAAATAATGCTATAACACAAATATATATTTTATTGCACAGGTATTTTTATTTCATTTTCTTAGTAGGGTATGGGCCCAATCGTAAATATTATACTATGGGGCGAGGAGTTAAGTTTCCGAGCTAAAACTCCGGCATACAGCAGTTCAAAATCATGGTCCAAAGCCAAGGAATCGTTGAACGAATAAAATTTCTCCAAAGAACTCCATCTGAAATAAAGCGATTATCGATAAATTATGTTGC
>JALPQI010020117.1:0-19103 GCA_025490895.1 Thaumatotibia leucotreta
GCTGCACTTTGTATTCTTAGATGTAACTTAAAGTCAAATCATGATGAATGAGTTAACTTAAATGTCAAATGTCGTGATCGTCGACTGTTCAGAACATGCTGTACAGGTGTAGTGAAAAATTACTTGCCTTCGGAAACGTTCGTAAACACATGCTGTTTCAGGCAGTGTCACCGAGTCTGACTGAAGTAGCATGACAGCTATTACTGTCAGTCTCAGTGAGATAGACTGAAACAGCATGACATTGACAGGCGCGGATCCAGGACTTCGTTGAGGGGGGGCACTGCGATCCAGGACTTCGTTGAGGGGGGGGGGGCACTGCCCTATGATATGATAGTATTTTACACTTCAAACACCACCTAGCCATACATAAGTCCAGCGTGAGGGGGGGGCAAGTGCCCCCATTGCCCCCCCCTGGATCCGCGCCTGGACGTTGACGAACGTTTCCGAAGGCAAGTCATTTCTCACTACATCTGTAATAACACCTAATCCGAACTAGAATATGGCAGTGGCAATTTGCATGAAAATTTTCCCATGAAAATGTCCAGTAATTTTAGGAAATTTTGAGAATATTCTGCAATTTGTACATTAGGGTTTAGTGTAAATTGTACATTTCTCAAAAAGCGATGTTTCGTCATCTTCCCAAATATAATTCTAAGAATAAAAAACCACAACTAAAATCAAATATTGAAATAACTAGTCAATACGCCATAATCAACTACATATAAATTTAATTATAACACATGAATACACATCACATATTATACGTCATAATTATTACAAGTTTTTAGATTAAGAATAATATTTGTATATACACATGTAATACATACATGAAGATTCATTACTTGCTTTAAAGTACTTAGATAATTTTAATACATAACGCATCTCCGTACATGTGTACAATATACTTAAATATGGTACGGAGGACACGTTTATGATATAAATAGATTTATGTATATGCTTCATGTATAATATACACAGGGTTTAAGCCAGCCACGGAAAACCTCAGACGTGTACAACATTAGTATATCATAATGAGCTACTTTTATGGGACCAACCCCAAAATCGCGATATAAATAGGTACCTACTGTGGAAGGTGCAGGTATAAGAAGAAACTCAGAGGTAGACTTTGAAGAATAATCGTTTATTTTATATTTACGCGGTGCGCGAGCGTGACCTCCGGGTCACCGGAGCCTCAAGGGTGACTGAACCAAATTTATGTTATATTTATTATGTTGATTATAATGTCATACATTTAAATATAGAATTTACCCGAAAGTAACCAGTATTGTAGAGGATTGTTACACAACCTCTACAGTACTCTCATAATATATTTTAAAGACAAACGGGACTTAATCGCGTAAACGGACTTTTAATATTATCCGGACGTATCGAAAATGACGAAAACGTGGTTGTAGGCAGAACTGCACTACCTACAGTTTAAATCAATGTACAGGGTGACCAATCCAAAATGGGTCACTATGGAGGTTTTGGAAACCATAACAGATAGCGAAATCTTGTCTTAGAACCAACAACCAACAACCGCCGGCACTTTGACTTTGTATGGGGAATTTACGAACTATGAGAGATATCGAAATCGGTTCTTAGTAACCCTGCCGTTATTATGAAATCTGAAAAACGAATCCATGGATCTCTTAGTTACAAACTTGTAACTTCCCCATACAAAGTCAAAGGGCCGGTGGCGGCGCTGAACTATTGCAAAACAAAACTTCATTGTTTAAAAACAATGCATATTATTAGTTTAAGATATCACGTCTTTTAGTCCAAATGAAAATACCGAAATTTTATTTTTCAAAAAGTCCAGATTAGACTCCTGGGCCGAGTACATGTATTTTTGTACGTGTATGAATGCAGTTTTTATTTTCACTAAAGCCGATCTTCCTAAGACAAGATGTCGCTATCTGATATGGTTTCCAAAATCTCCATACTGACCCATTTGGATTGGTCATCCTGTATAAATACTTGTATTGGAACTAGGGTGGGCGGCCGGTTCTGGCTTTCTATACAAATACAGTTATTCCCGGTTCTTGACATACAAATTTAGAACCGGGACATTTCCCTAATTGGAACAACAAGTCTATATATTTTTTTCGCAATTTTGGCGTTAGTCCCATAGTAAACGTTGCTCAGTTTGACTTGTACATATATAGGGCACAACACCCTGCAGGATTGTAGCTATCTTGCTAAATAGAATTCAGTGTTCTTGGACATAATATAACTGTTTTTATACAGGATGACATTTGGGTCGCGAAGCAAGAGTGAACAAGTTTGTTAATTATGAGTTAGTAGTAGTATTATAATAATAAATAAATAAATAATAAATATCTTGGGACATCTTACACAAATCGACCTAGTCCCACGGTAAGCTCAATTAAGGCTTGTGATGTGGGTACCAGGCGACGATATATATAATATATAGATACATATAGATATTTAAATACATAGACAGCCATGACCAAGGAACAAATATTTGTGATAAATAAATACACAAAAAATGTCCTCGCCGGGATTCGAAGTATTCGAACCCGGAACTTCCAGCTTCGTAGGCAGGGTCACTAACAACTAGGCTACGGAGGCTGACAAAGTATTGACTATAAAAATTATGTATTTACCTTGTCTTTATACTCCTTTTATAAGTCCATAAATTTATGTTAGCAACCGTGACCTCAATAATGGCTCCAATAGAAGACCAGCGCTAGAATGTTTACAGACCAGCAATATGCTGAATTGGTGACCATTTTGTAGCACTATTTTTTTATATCCGTGCTTATTTTGTAAGTAATGTGTAGGTACTGTAGGTATATTATGTTGTGTCACAAATAAATGTCTTTTCTTTATTTCTTTCTAGTTACTATAAATTAACACATAATTACGAGATTTATTTCGCGGTATCTTAATTGTCAGCGGTATCTTAGTTGTATCTATATTGAAAGTTGCTCAGCGTGACCGGCCCTAGTACCCCGTTCACTTTTGCTCCACGACCCAGATGTCACCCTGTATACTGTATAAGGTGGATTTAAACTAAACGAGCATTCGCGCATTCTATCCCCCACTCTACGAAATCAACGAATTTCGACGAATCACGTTTTGTGTAACGAACGAATTTCGTAGTGGGGGATAGAATGAGCGAATGCTCGTTTGGTCTAAATGCACCTTTAAGTGTTTACGTAAATGTTTCCTTATTTACCTGTGTGGTTGAGTACTATTTTTTCACTGCTTCTCTCATCATTATGATCTTTACTAGTTTTCCGTCATTTGTCACGGCTCAGTAGCCATACCATGAGTCGGCAAGGAACGTTTACGTTGTCGTTTTTTCGATGCCTACGTAAATTAGTCCATCATGCGCGCTCTAAAACGAGCGTGATAGACTTTCTTACGTATCTATCTAATAAACAGTGATCGTTTTTTTTGATTTACCCTCGCGGGATTTCGTGTATAAAAAATGACGGGTGTGACTATAAAAAAATGAATACTATATTTATTACATTATGAACAGTAACATGGCAAACTGCATGGAAATACGTATAACTAATCAAAGTTTATTTTACAAATTACTATAGGAGACCCGCCGGGGGAATCCAAAAAACCGATCACTGCTAATAAAAGCTAACGAAACCTTGAGACACGTTTCGTACAGTCGCCATCATATTATCCGTCCGGAGCGCTCAAAAATATCTGAACATGCCGACCGTACTCGCGTATCAAGTGTCCTAAATCCAACATGTGGTTAAGGTCGCGGATTTTGACGAATGTGACACAGACATAACATAAAAAAAAAATACGTTACGTTACCATAAAACGCAACGAAAGTTACTATAAAGCTCAGCTCATACTGGTATGAACTCTGATTAAATAGAGGTCGTAAAAAAAACATATTTTTATCACTAAATAGTTGTTTTAATCAGATATAATAATCAACCCATATAATGTAATTTCTCATACTTAGTAATTACTTAAATTAACAGTATTTATAAATGTTTAAATGCCATAATCTTTGGAACTAAATAAACTAAATAAATCACCATAAATGCTTAAATGGAAATTGAACTGTTATTAATTAACAGTATCAAACGCGTTAATAATTATACTGTATTTCATTAACCCTAGGGGGTAAAATTACCCACTGGAAAAAGCTAATTACTTAAAAAAACGCAAATCAAAATACCTAAATAACAAAATAATGTCATTTGTTTCGCAAACACTTGTTACAGTATGCTGTCATTCAAAATCTAATAAAACTCATTGAAATTAGTAAATTTCTGTGTGCACTTCCCTTTACCACATATTTTCGTTACGTAACATAAAAAATACGTTACGTTTTGTAAAAATGTAACGTATTCGTAACATAAGTGTAACGTATATTTGAAAAAAAGGTTGATTATCTTGGTAAATAATTGCAATCTGAACATAATAATACATGCTACTGACGTTTGAAACTAAACCCTTTCGTATGAAAAAACAGCCGTTTAATAATAATCACTACATACCGTAAAAATCACACTACCACTTTAGACGTTTTTTGCTAAAACTTTCGCCGCGTGCACTGTGACAACCATTTGTTAACGAATTAATGGGAGTGAGTGTGCCTATGGGTGTTGCCCTACTAGAATAAGAGTTCCTAGTGTCGATAAACAAATTTCTACCAACATTGGCTTAAATATGACCTTAAAAAAGCGTTACGAAAGTATCGTAACGAAAAATTAGAATTGGTGTCCCAAAAAGTAAAGGGAAATAAAACAGTAAAATTGTTCACATATATCATAAGTCCTTAATGAACGAAGCAATCGTTTATCATTCTAATTTGGTTTAAAATCAAACATTTAATGCTGACAAGTCTAATAATATGAAAAAAAAAGGTTTTAAGTACTCGTAGTCGAAAAAACTACTCGACTTACGTTACGTTTTTGGCAGAAATATTTATTTATTAATTTTAAATAAAGAGCTAAATTAGCTATTTCACTTGATTACATGTAACTGAGCATAGGGAAATATTTTAAAATTGATCAGAGTTCTCTAGATGTTATCAGTTTTGTTTTATGAGCAAGACAAATTTTAAGCTCCGAATTCGTCAAAATCCGCGGCCTTACCCATGTCTGATCCAAGACGGCATTCAGCAATCGTAGGCTTACGATGAGCGAGAAAAGTCACGTGACCATTTCCATACAACATTGGTCACGTGATCTTTCGTTACACAAGACTTATTAACTTATTACACAGTACACACTAATTAATTTTACACTTATCGCTTATCGTAAACGACTGCACAATGGGATCTTAGCTATGCTTGCTGGTTAGATCAGGAGCAGTGTGAAAATATTAGTCCACCGTTGCATTTTTATTATACCACAATTGTAAATACATATTAATTGCTGAGCGCTGAATCAGTAGTGCTAGCTTACATTTAACTTACATTATATTTATGTACTATATACCTTCCTGTCCGTCCTGTCCAAACGATTCCTATTTCTAACATTACAAGTATATTATATTCACAGGAGTTTAATTAGTCAGCGTATAAATATAATTAAATAAAAAATAAAAACATTTACTTAACCCTTAAATATAGCTAATTTTGAACAATATTATTTGCCTAAAGCAAAAATAATATTAGATACTTATGTAGGTACCTAAAGTTTTGAAAATGTTTTAGCCATTTAGGTTTTGGTGTTCTGATATATGTACATTTATTCCATGCATGTGTCGTATATATAGTTGGTACGAGTATTTTACCTTTGGTGGAACAGATATTTATACAGGGTGTTTCCTGAGTCACTAATAAACTCGCACACACCATATATATATATATAGGTAACACTGAGCAACTTTTAGTATGGCATCAACCCCCCCGAAATAGCGAAAAAACACTTTTTCATTAGTAAGTGATTTTTTCGTGAAGTTGGTCCCATACTAAAAGTTATTCAATAAGACTTTTATATACAGTCTATGCCAGATTAGTAGGGGTCAGGAAACACCCTGTATATACAAGGTAGCCATGAGGAAAGGGAAAAAAAGAAAAGCATATTCCTGAGGCTAAAATATGTAAAAAATCTTATATGAGTTTTGATGAGATCCACAAAAAAAATGTTTTGCTCTTTCTAATGCCTCTCTACATTAAAAAAGTAATATTTTATTAAAAGAATATACCTATCGCAAAAATGAAATTTTCATGATTTTTTACATTATGCTAATATAAGGTAATATTTTTTTAGTGTTGTCTAAATATTTGATGTCTGTCAATTAAGTGTGACTAGACTAAGACAACACAATAACAAAATCGTTTCCTAAGATGCGTTTATTATTGCGTAACATATACAAACGGTTAAAAAAAACATTTTTTCTTCAAATAAAGACAATCTGGCAAACTTCATACGACATTTTTAACTTCAAATTTGGACAGAAATCCGCTGTTAAAATTTTTCCCTTTCCTCTTGGGCGATATAATCTTGTAACTGTGTCTGTAAGTCACCAGTTACCATTTCGATTAAGTTCCTACATTATGCGCCTAAATTTCTTCAAACCGTCATTTTAGAGATACTTGCCTAAATATATTACTGATAATGTACTGTAATTATGCCTATTAATAATTATAAAATGTAAGTAACAAAAAATATATGCACGCCGACATCGCGAATTTAATACCGACTAATTAAGAATGTTTACACTTACAATAGGTACGTAACTATCTATAGTTGATTTATTTATGTAACTAGGTAACTACACGTAAATATTCAATTAGTCACGCAATGATGAAAAAGAAGCTGAATTGTGATACCCATCAAACATTAAAGAGCATAGTCTCGTTACCTCCTATATATACCAACAATCGCCCTGCCATCCGTACCATAAGTTGTTAAATAACGGTTACGTTAAAGTGCATTCAGACCAAACGAGCATTCGCTATTCTAACCTACTCTACGAAATTCGATAAATAAATAAATACATATCTTGGAACAATATTGGAACTGGCCGTGTGGTGACGGCAGTAATAATACATTTGTCACCACCCCAACTCCTCCTTCGGGTGTCGTATGAGTCAACTAAGGGATTGAAGTGTCACTGACCATTATTTAACAAAATATTGATGATGGGCAGCAGCGTCATCATAGTGGACACATTACTGCGATCGCCAACCCGCTTGCCCAGCGTGGCGATTATGGGCATTTACCTCCTAATGCGTCTATACGCATAGTTAATAGGAGAGGCCTACGTCCAGCAGTGGACTACCATAGGCTGATTATGTGTTTATGTGTATATCTTGGAACATCTTACACAAATCGACCTAGTCTCACGGTAAGCTCAATTAAGGCTTGTGACGTGGGTACTAGGCGACGATAGGTATATATAATAGACAGATACATATAGATACTTAAATACATAGACAGCCATAACCCAGGAACAAAATATTTGTGATAAAACTGATAAATAAATACACAAATAATGCCCTCGCCGGGATTCGAACCCGGAACCTCCAGCTACATAGGCAGGGTCACTACCAACTAGGCTAAGGAGGCTGACGATCGTTACACAAAACGTGATTCGTTGATTTCGTAGAGTGGGGAATAGAATAGCGAATGCTCGTTTGGTCTGAATGCACCTTTAGGTTTTTTCGATACGCAAAACAGGCCACCGCACTCGCTCTAATACATAAGTGCGAGCACGATATAATGCTTTACATATCAAGAAAAACCTAACGTTACCGATACTTGCAAAGTCATGGTACGGCTACTGGGCTCATTTTCTTATTTCAACATTCTGTAGAGAACTATACTTATACAAATCAAAACTGTACATATTAAATGCAATTCATAGATGGTTCATCTAATCTTAAATATGTAAAAAGTATTGACATCTCTTATAATTTCATGAAACTAAGTGATTTGCGAAGCACATTTTTGTAGTATTTACGAGTACACGCATTTTTATATTCAAAAAAGTGTATCAAAAATAGTGGTGATTCGCTATCGTCATTACTATTAAAAAAATCTTCCTTGTCTATAGAGCGTTAGCCTGGCGTTAGCCAATTTGGGCAACCGGCCTCATACAATACAAAATTACTGACTATTTCTTCCTAATAAGAATTAGGATTTTTGTTAATCGTATAAAAATATTTATTACATTGAATAAAAAGGTACATAATTATATTATTATGTATTAGAACGGAAACCCTAGGTTACTGTTACAGTTCATCCGTTACACATAAAATTTTATATGCACCCCAAGTAAAAGTGCATCGCAATCTTCGCATACATAGGTAATTGCGTAGTAGTTAGTAAATCTAAATTTTGTAATAAAATAGGAATTTACCAAATAACCCCCTTATGTATAAATGTCTCCTAACTTAACAAGCTTCTAAATATTGTTTGTTCCTTTTTGTCTCATCAATATTTTTTATGTACTTAATAAAAAAAAAATCAAAATCATTTATTCGTAGTAAAAATCAGTAAAGAATGAAGGCAGACAACTGAGCTCTCAGCCCACCTGATGGAAAGCAGGAACTGAGGCCCCTGGACATAGTGATCAAAAAAATGCCTGTGCGCTGCCTACCCTGAGGACTTAGATGGATTGCCTCTATCTATGCCAGTAATTACACCGGCTATCTTACCCCCAAACCGAAACACGGCAGTGCAAACACTGCTATTTAGCGGCAGGTCAACGGGTGAGACGGTGGTAGCTATCCGGGCGGACCCTGCACGAGGTCCTACCACCAGCAAAATATGATATAATAAGATTAATAAGATATTGGCGGCTTACTAAGGTAAGAGACATTTATGAATAAAGGGGTAAATATTTTAGTTGAACTGCTTTAAGTAGGTATTGTACATATTAAACGAAGCCTAACTAAAACAGATATTAGGAATATAGCTGAAGCAAGGGATAAAGGCCACAATGATTCAAATAATAGCTGTACATAAACTGTAGGTACTTACTTTTTTTTCTTAGATAGTAAATTATCATTCTATTGATTAGTATTTCTGTTGTACTAACAACTCACAGGTTGACCTTAAGTCTTTGCATTGAGGTTTACTTCTGGTCGAATGAAAGAGAGGAGTCTAAAAATAGAATGCGGGTGAGGTTGTACACACAATATAACATTAAGGCGAGTCTCCCCAAAAATCTAACGAAACATTGTTTTTCTAACATGTTAGTAAAATATGTTAACAAAACTGCCCGTCCGTTGCAACTATAGTGAAAAATATTTTCGTGAGATAAAACATTGTTCACGCACAAAAGTCAGCATGAATTCCAACGAAGAAGATGTCTTAACTCTTAATTGTGGTGGCAGTGAAATATTTGGTTATCAGTGAGAAAATACTCAAAATAATTGCCCGTGCTCAATGACAATAACGACGGTTAAAACACCTTAAGGTACATTCAGACCAAGCGAACATTCGCTATTCTAACCTCCCGCTTTACGAAATTCGATCGTTACACAAAACGTGATTGGTTGATTTCGTAGAGCGGGGGATAGAACAGCGAATGCTCTTTTGGTCTGAATGCACCTTTAAGCACCATGAACGGGCAGTGTTCGGGGGATGTTTTCGATTTGTCGTGGCAAACATGTTTGAGTGTTTTCCTAACAAATTACTTAGGCCACGCCTATTTTATGATAGTTATAATAGAAGAACACAAAAACACGTCGCAGCGGACTAGACTTTAGATAAATAATGCAATTCCATGCTCTCTGTAATTTATCACACAAACCTCTTTGTCTTCTCACACTATCTATTTCTATATCTCTCTATCCTCACACTAGTGCGCTCTCTCTCTCTATCTCTCTCTCTCTCTCTCCGTCTCTCCCGCACTTTCAAAATCTACTTTTAAGTCACAATATTTCAATGATTATAATTTTTTTAATTTAGCTTTAAGATAAGACACTTTATTATACATTTTAATAATATCTGCTGTATAAATTTGGGCTTTAAAAAATAATCGCTGGCACCAAGCGCTTTATTACGTCATCGTATTAATATGCATTTTTTATAATAATATTCCTGCTGGAATTTCTATGAAATAAAATGAAGTAATAAATGTAATTAATAATAAGTCAATATTTTAATACATTCTGTATGAAATAAGTTGAAAAATGTAATGAGCTGTGATTAGATTAATTAAGTTATTAAGTAAATTATTAATTCAAGAGATGCAATCACGTATATGTTCGTAATTATATATAAACTATACTATAGATTATTTATTTAGTAAGATGAACATGATCGAAGTAAGAATAACATTCTATATAAACTTTTTCCAACTCGTATTATATAAATATAAGTAACCTACTATGTAACTCTTTCAGGCTGTTGTAAATTGTAAGGCACCTTTTATAGTCGTCATCAGATATATCGAAAAATCAGGATATTAATCGTCAATCGTAAACGAAAGGCAGCTAACTGTCTTTGTCGCACTAATATGAAAGAGTGACAGAGAGAACTACGATACGCTACTAAGCGTTAGCGATTGGCAACTTGGCTAAGCATCCTGCTCAGATATTTGTGAGCACATTGTCCGCTTCGAAGTATCTGATGACGACGATCTATCAGGCCTACTACCGCAAAAATCGAAATTCGTAAATTTCGAATTTTTTTCTATGTCACTCCAACGAAGACGTCATTAGAGTGAGAGAGACAAATAATCGAAATTTGAGGATTTCGAAGTTCGGTAGGGCCGCAGACTGCTGAGTTTCTTGCGGCGTTTCTTCTCAGCGGGTCTCACTTCCGAAGCGCTGGTAGATTCAGTCACTGTTATAGTCCATTTCAAATACGAATGCCCGATTCCACTCGAAACATTTGTCATTTAATTGGTCCACTACAAATTGGCACGTGTTTTATATAAATAAATATATTAGGACATCTTACACAAATCGACCTAGTCCCACGGTAAGCTCAACTAAGGCTTGTGATGTGGGTACCAGGCGACGATATATATAATAGATAGATACATATGGATACTTAAATACATAGACAGCCATGATCAAAGAACAAATATTTGTGATAAATAAATACACAAATAATGCCCTCGGCGGGATTCGAACCCGGAACCTACAGCTTCGTAGGCAGGGCCACTACCAACTAGGCTACGGAGGCTGACGATATGTACCTATGCAATAAATATCACGCTACAAAAGGATTGGGTCAGGTATATTTTGTTATTGTTGACGCCTAATGACTTTGTCAAGTGGAAACGGGCCCTCGTATTTGAAATGGACATTACCTTGTAAGCTATTCTCACTGGACTCATTGTATTGTGAAATGTCTGTCATATTAAATCTATTCATTCATTGTAAAATATTATATCGAAAAACGGTTTTAGAATTACAAATCATACGTCAAAAAATTATCTTGTTTTATTTTCTATTTTTAGGTAAATACATAATTATTATCAAAACGGAATCTGAAGGGTATTCTAAAGTACTGTTGACACAACATTTACCAAGAAAAGAGCTTTTTATAGTTGTTGTGAGTGATTAAATAATCTATTGTCTTTAAATTTCTGCACTTAAGCTATGAATATATGCATGTAATTATGAATATAATCCTAAATTATATATTCATAATTACATGCATATATTCATAGCTTATTATCATACCTGGGATAACTGGGGGCAAGTTATAGGGATTTGATATCGATTAAAAAGATGTCGATACAATTATAATAAAAGATGTACTTATTGAACATTCTCGATTACGGGTGAATATCTGAGCGTTTCAACCGCCTAATTTTGGTGGCATCATTTTTGCCGAAGTTTCTAAACGTCTCAATGTTATACTTCGTCATTTGTATAAGGTGCCGTGCCTCCTTCAAATGACAAAGTAGCACATTGTAACGAATAGAAACTTCGGCAAAATGATGCCACCAAAATTAGGCCGTTGAAACGCTCAGATATAGAGGTTCGATGTCATATCTGACATCGGGCCTCTTCAATAATTGTATATTATGAAAACTATTTTAAAATAAACGGTTAACTACCCGTTTAAATTTATTTTTTGTTTTAGTTGAAGAGTAAGTACCTAATATTTATTTATGCCGAATAACATTTTGATGTTGACATTCACAGTAACATCGATATATTTTTAGTGGATAAAATATTTTGCTACATCACTTTCGTATAAATGCCCCGAGTTATCCCAGGTATGCTTATTATATCCTAAATTGACTTATACACTGTTGTGTCGTCAACAGTACCTACTTTCGAATTCCATTGTAATCGCGGTTTGATAATAGGTAAGTATAATTATTATGGCTATTTTTCAAAAAGTTTCACAGGTCTGGATGCTTAGCCAAGCATTTATAATAATAGACAAAGATAACAAAAATTGGCCGTGTGGTGACGGCAGTAAGAACACATTTGTCACCACCCCAACTCCTCCTGCGGTTGTTGTAAGATTCGACTAAGGGATTGAAGTGTCACTGACCATTATTTGATAAAATATTGATGATGGGCAGCAGCCTCATCATAGTGGACACATTACTGCGATCGCCAATCCGCTTGCCCAGCGTGGCGATAATGGGCATTTACCTCCTGATGATGCGTCTATACGCATAGTTAATAGGAGAGGCCTACGTCCAGCAGTGGACTATCATAGGCTGTTGATGAACAACAATGTATGCTATCACCGGGATTCGAGCCCAGAATCACCAACTTGTTATAGACAGGGTTGGACTAATTAACTGGGCTACGGAGGAGACAAATCTGTTGGCCGATGGAAATAAGTAAGTAACAAAAGGTAGGTGCCAAAGGGCAATGGAGAGGGCTATGCTAGGAGTCTCTCTGCGTGATCGGATTAAAAATGAGACCATCCACAGCAGGACCAAAGTAACCGAAATAGCACTCCGAATCGCTAAACTGAAGTGGCAGTGGGCGAGGCACATTGCGCGTAGAACCGATGGCCGTTGGGGCGGGAAGGTTCTTGAGTGGCTGCCACGTACCGGAAGGCGTAGCGTGGGTAGGCCCCCCACAAGGTGGACTGATGACCTGGTGAAGATGAGTCCGCAGGACCGGTCATTGTGGCAATCATTGGGGGAGGCCTATGTTCAGCAGTGGACGTCTTTCGGCTGATATGATGATGATGAAAAGGTAGGTGGTGTTAGTAATCCTTACTGAGATTCCTTAATAGATTATTGCTCTAGTGAAAAAGGGTACAACTCCCCCTAGGCTGGTGAAAAATGATAGGATGTGTTGTGTGACTACTGAAATTATACATATAATTTGACGAGAAATTCAAAACATCTGGGGATTATCCCCGTACTTTGCCTATACGAGGGGCATGCTGAAAGTTTCTAGACTGAGCCACTTAAAGATAACACAGTGTATGATAAACAATTATTTTCTGAAAATATAACTCTTTAGTATTTTTTAAGGTATAATTTATTTGGTTAACATATTTATTTTAGGATTTCATGCCATTTGAAAATTGTGTGTCGGGGGATTTTACGAATTTTACCCAAAATTGTTATTCTGTAGCGTTTTTACACTACTTTCAATATGGCCTTACTCAACGATGAAGCAGAAATTTGCTTAGATTCTTACTGAGTAACAAAGCCCAGTTCTTATACAACTGATTGAGTTTTCACAAATTGTTTTGCTTCCGATTTTTTCTTATGGACGATTATAGTGATCAACGTATTTTAACAGGCATCCCCTAATTTCAAATCGCCCTAAAGTGGTAAGTCATAGAGAATTCATTAAAAGTTTTACGTTAGGAAATTCGGACATTCTTAGGTATCCATGTATCTTACAAGAAAGAAAATATTTAAATTAATTTCCTTGAAAAATCTATAGTCTCAATGGACTACCCAAACATTCCATACAAAATTCCGAAAATTGATAATTTTCATGCAAAATGTGACCTAAGAAAAATGGGCTGTAAGCTTTAAATATTGGTTCAATTGTATTAAAATTTTGTAAACATTATCATAAAGAGTTAAGAAAGGCGATAATCAAAACAAAAACGGCATATTTAATACAGTTTCCAAGAATCTAGAAACTTTCAGCATGACCCTCGTAATATCTTTTACTTCTTTTGACATCAAAAATGTGTGAGTAAAGTTTGACTACCCATATAGTAATATAGTTTGATAGAAAGTAATAACAAATGCATCAGATATTTCTCATCCTTTGACGGAGCCAGCTTTCAGTCAAAATCAACGAAATGCACTCGCGCGACAAAATTCAAGCTTTGGGCCACTTAGTTCGACGCACCTCTGTTGAAAGGTTTATTGGATTTATATCTCCGGCGTCACAGTAATAGCAGGAATATACAATTCCAGTGGGGCTTGCACTGCACACAAAGGCTAAGTACAGTCGCTATCAAATATATCCTAGAGACTAAACTCCTCATTTAAATATTTATCAAACGTTACTCACGTAATTCAAGTCGATAATTTCCTGATATGTTTCGATCCATTTAGAGGATCCTCATCATGGAATCCTTATTACCTAGTGACGTAGTGAGTGTTGTGTGCAACCCGCTTTTCGACAAAAGTGGCAATGACGGTAGTTGTCCTCCTTCGCCGCCCCCGCCAGCGCTGCCCGCGACCAGAACCCGCTCTAGCTAGCGCAAGCCCGCAGTACACGTCGGGCTTTGGACGCAGGTACTCCATGAGGGTCCTATAAATGGATCGAAAAATGTCGAGCAATTATCGACTTTAATTACGTGAGTAACCTGCTTGATAAATATTGAAATATGTTCGTGTCTCACGTTAGTTATAAATTATAATACTTACCCCCTTATTCATAAACGTCTCCTAACTTAGCAAGCCGCTACGTATTCATCTCCCTTTTGCTCTTATAGACATATTTATAAGACCGAGAAGGACATAAAAATGACGCATCAATTATTGAATTCAACATGATTTGTGATAGAGATTTGGTCTTATAGACATATTGATGAGACCAAACGGGACGAACAATACTTAGCGGCCTACTAAGTTAGGAGACGGTTATGAATAAAGGGGGTTAATACTAGAAACCCGGGCTTCATCAAAAATATAATTTATTGACTTATTAACTTATTAATTAATGACCTATTTAAAATCATATTTTAGAACTCTATTAGAGACTGACATCTGAAAGCGCCTTGCATTGCAAGCCCACTAGGGCAATAAATTTATCATTATATCGGATGCTCAAAATTATCTGAACATGCACTATTGCAATCTAAAGGTGCATTCAGCCAACCAAACGAACATTCGCTATTCTATCCCCCACTCTACGAAATCAATGAATCACGTTTTTTGTAACGATCGAATTTCGTTAATAAGGGGTTAGAATAGCGAATGCTCGTTTGGTCTGAATACACCTTAACGCCATTACAATAGAAGCCTGCTCTGATATTTGTGAGCACCCTGGCTGCTTCGATATATCTGATGGCGACTGTACCAGGCAATAAATAAATAAATATAAATGTAATAAATAAATATCTTGAGACATCTTAGTTAGACCATTCGACCTAGCCCAAGGCTCAATTAAGGCTCGTGATGTGGGTACCAGGCGATGATATATATAATAGATATGTAGATACATATAGATACTTAAATAGATAAACAGCCATGACCAAGAAACAAAATGCCCTCGTTGGGATTCGAACCCGGAACCTCCAGCTTCGTAGGTAGGGTCAATACCAACTAGGCTACGGAGGCTGACAGAAGGCAACGAAGCAGCGATAGGTTTGCCAAATGGGGGTTGACGAAAATATAGGTATACTCCATTTCAAATACCATGACCCGATGCCACTTCACACTTTTAAGTGAAATGGGGCCATGGTATTTGAAATAGAGTATACCTATATTTTCCAACCAATTGGAATCCTAGGTCACACTAGAACCATATCAAAATGACAAGTAGTGAGATCTTACAATTTGATTAATAGCGTTACTTTGATATTTTTCAAGAAAAGTAAAGCAGTGGCCATAGGATTCCAATTGGTTGACCGTACATGTAAACCATATAATGCCTTTCTTTACAAACGTGCTTGACTTACTTAGATAAATTCCATGGTCCTAGTAAAAAAGGGCCTTAACTTTCCGGGGCTTTTGAAAAGGGGTATAAGTTTAATACAAGGTATTAAAAGGAATAGTCCAACAAGCGTGTACATACATTTACGAGTATTTGTACAAATATTCATCAAACACCATATGCTTAGCAGTCATCACAATTGTTTATCATACCTTTAACGATATATAACAAATTAATAAGGCTCGTTATAGCCAGCTTACCCTCAGTTTTACCATTATTTATGTTCCATCTGAAGTTTACATAAATGCACATATTATTTCAAGCTGAAAATAAGACGATTACTCAGATTTATTAATAATTAATATAATTATATTTCTCGTATTCACAATACGTGTGCGTGACGTGCACCGCTTTTCTGTTGTTTTTTTATAGTTCCGTAATATAGTAAGCAAGGATCGCTTATTGTATGTCCGTTTGTCCGTCTGTCTGTCCGCAGCATAGCTGAGTGGCCGTTAGTACTAGAAATCTGGAATTTGGTCCAATTATGCAATATTAATTAGGTACGCCAACGAAGTGGTATTTAGAATAAAATATTTTTAGAAAAAATCAGGTACCTCCCCTACTCGTAAGTGGGGATATTTTTTTTTTATTTTGCCGCAATCCTATAGTGTGGGGTATCGTTGAAAGATTAAGGGTCTAAAAATAAATGGAGATACCTATAACCGTTCCACACAAAAAAAATGTACTCCCTCTAACATTTAATCCGTGGGTCACGCTTTAGCCATGCTGACAGTGACCCTGGCTACGAAGCTGGAGGGTTATGCCGGCGAGGGCATTATTTGTGTATTTATCACAAATATTTGTTTCTTGGTAGTGGCTATCTGTGTACTAATTTAAGTATCTATCTAACTATCATATTATATTGTCGCTTAGCTACCCACATTACAAGCCTTAATAATTATTGAGCTTACCGTTGGACTAGGTCGATTTGTGTAAGATGTCTCAAGATATTTTTTTACCTATTTAAAACACGCGTCAAACGCTCTTGCACATATTGTAAAAGACAAACGGATCTTAACCGCGTAAACTTACGTTTGATAATTATTATTCTGACGTTTTCAGCATAATGTTACACCTGTGGTCGCAGGCAGACTCTGAACAAGGGTAAATCCATGGTAGCTTGCGTTACATTTTAGATCGCCAAGTTGTCAAACAAATGTTATTTGTGGCTTGATTAATACTTATATATCCTTTTTTGCTGGCGGAATAGGTAGTACAGTTTAATTTCATTAAACTAAGGTGGAAGTTACTTGGAACATAACCAGTACCTGGCCTCAGTACACCAAAATGATGCGGTAACTTTAAATTGTTAAATGAAATGGACATGAGTTTTTGAGGCACCATTTTAATACGATAGTTGATTTGCTACGGATGGATTTAGATACGGATGTTTAGTTCGTTATTGATATAAGAATTCTCTTCTAACTGAAATCGTGTAAGTAAAGAGTTAAGGTACCTATATTAATGTAGCAAAAGAGAATCCTAATATTTTTCCATTACGGAAATAAAAAATCAAAACATTGGTAACTTGCGTTTCAAGAAAATTTTAACTTTTGGTACCTTTTATAGTTAGTGATCAAGATAAGAAGTTTAAGTAACTGAAGTAAAAATATACAGGATTCGTTAATTTTTTGGGATATAAATGAAGGTTATATTTTGTCTGGCAAAAAATATATTCCGTTTTTATTTTATTTTTTGATTTTTTTGAATATTATGTTTTTAAAAATCTAACCTACTTTTTGTAGTTTAAAAAATCCCCTTAACATTTTGTGACAGTTGATTAGTTCGGTTTTTGCATTTATCTCAAAAGAGAAATTTTAAAAAGTTTAAAAAAATTGGCATAATTATGGTGTTATAGTTAGTTTATTTAAAAAATATATCGGATTATGTAACGTATTTAGCCGTAGAATATTACCCCATAAACAGATTCTTAAAATTCTGACATCAAAAATTTCACTTTTTTCGCTCTCTGCCGTGGATTTACCCAGAAGTTTACGTGATTAAGATCCGTTCGTCGTTCAAATATGCGTGAAAATCGAGAAACGTTTGAATCAATAAGACGCTCTTGCATTTTCCAAATTTGTCTGCACCCGCTAAGAAGCTTACATCGCATGCATGCAACCGCGCTCATCACGAGAGCACAAGTATAATAGATACGCAGACTAATTCAAGTTTCATTGTTTACGCCATTCAAATTCGTGCCGCGAAACTGGGCTCTCTGATTGGTGCGCTTGATATGGAAATAAAATTAAGTTCGTTTTCGCAGCATTTGCCCGGGCAATTCTGTTATAGTTGGGAAACGGTGTAAGGATATTCAAATCTCGTAGGCGCTTACGACGATTTGCTTTTGATGGTTACATCTGTGATGCAATCGATGCAGCACTCATGTACAGAGGCGTTGTTCTGAACGCTTGTTGAGTCGTGGGCTCAGACGAAGCTGTGTAAAATCGGCATGGCTGGCTCCAAAAATATGTTAACGACCCTGATCCTTATACCTTGGACATATGTTGTCGTGGGCGTTGATGTACATATACGAGTCCTGAGGATATACCCGGATCGTAAAGCAATTGCGATGTAATGACGAATTCTACAGAGATTACATATAGCTGTTTGCAAGCCGTGTGTATGTGTGTGTGAGCACTGTCCTTTGTTTGATTTCCCGGAATTTGAACAGGTACGAAGGGCCATTATTGAATATTTTCTGTTTGGGTGAGGACCTTTATTCAATATTAGGAAATCGTATTGCATATTTTCGAGGGTTATTTTTATGCGCTGATTGGGATGGCTTTGCATCTATTTATCGGCAGCCATTGTCTATAAGCCGCTACCTATGTAAGGGAAATTCCAAACATTGTTTGTTTTTATTAAACTATCACCAGACATAAATGAACATTAAATCAATATTTATTTACCTACATAATATTGATTGATTAAACCTACGTAGTGCTGGAAAATGAAAAATAAACGTGCGACTAAAATACGCATTTCTTTAGATTTAAGAAGTTTCCTAGAGTTTTTTTGTTCTTGTATTCTGGACATTTTCCGCAACTCGACATCAAACGTGCGTATT
>JALPQI010020118.1:0-21655 GCA_025490895.1 Thaumatotibia leucotreta
CCACCTTTTGAGGACTGGGTGCATATCGTTGGCTGGCAAGCAAAACTCACTATGGAAACTGTCACTACTCTTAGTAACCTCGTATGTCAGTATTGATTCAGAACTGAGATACGAGCTGTATTTCAAGGAACAAATACTGTTACTTACTTAGCGAGTTTTGTTTGTCTAGTCTACCGACAATATCCAAGTTGCCAATCGCTAACGCTGAATCGTCAATCATGAACGATAGGCAACTAACTGTCTTTGCCGCATTTATAAGTACGTACGAGTGACGGAGAGAGAAAACTACGATACGCTACCGGGCGTTAGCGATTGGCAACTTGGCTAAGCGCCCTGCTTTAGCGTTGAAAATGTCGGAAAAAATCAATTTTTTTTTTGGGAATGTATGGAAAAATCGTTTTTTTATCGTTTTTTTCCGGGTTTTTACTGAAATAATCAATGTCACTGTTACTCCTTTCCATCTATTTTAATTGACTTTTCATCGATGGTATCGCGTTCTCCTGGTATAAGTGAAAATGTGCCGTGTGGTGACGGATGCCGTGTGGTGACGGCAGTAAGAATACATTTGTCACCACCCCAACTCCTCCTGCGGGTGTCGTAAGAGTCGACTAAGGGATTGAAGTGTCACTGACCACTATTTGATAAATATTGATGATGGGCAGCAGCGTCATCATAGTGGACACATTACTGCGATCGCCAATCCGCTTGCCCAGCGTGGCGATTATGGGCATTTACCTCCTAATGCGTTTATACGCATAGTTTATAGGAGAGGCCTACGTCCAGCAGTGGACTATCATAGGCTGATGATGATGATGATGATGAAGTGAAAATTAGACCTAATTCACATTAGTTTAGACTTGTAGAGTTGAAAATTTCATTGATTTTTAGGAAAAAATTCGGAAAAAATGAACTGTTTGGAAAGAAACGGGATTAAGGCTGCGTTTCCACGAGAGATGTGCGAGGATGTGTTTCCATACAAATGACACCTCGCTCGAGTCATTAATAGGTGTCATTTGTATGGAAACACATCCTCGCACCATCTTTGGTGAAAACGCAGCCTTAATCCGAAAATTTTCAACGCTTCCCTGCTCACCTAAAGAGTGAGTACTCTTAAATTGTCGCTAACATAATTCAGTTTTTTTCCTAGACTCTCGACTTTTTGATAAAACTTAAATTACATTCATAATTTAGAACTTACTGGCATGTTTTATTGTTACAAATAAACAGTCACTTGCTATTATCTTTCAAGATATCTTCAAAGGAAAAAAGTGATCGAGATGTTATTTTGCGAAAATTTACTATGAATACCTTATATCTACTTTGGAACTTGCAATATCGTGCAATACAACTCGGAGAACAGTACAAAGGACCATAAAAAAGCTAAAAGAAGGTAAAACTACTAAAAAAAGCAGCGAGAGGGTTATCCGATAAGAAAACGGAATAAAAAATTAGAATTAAAAGTGTGTTAACTGTTTGATCACAAGCCGGCTATTTCGTCCCGAAAAGTGTTCAAAAAAATTGGAACAAGCCAAAGTAATGTGCAAAAAATAAAAAATAAACTGCGGAATTATTACTTATAAAAAACAAAAAGCCCGGAAGAGAACGGTTTCTCAATATAATTGAGTAATCCGACGTTCTAGACTACTGTACGCCTTGTTGGTTCAAAATACAGGTGTACTTAATTATTGATGACGAAACGTATCTTAAGGCTGATTTTAAATCAATACCAATACTCTTCTTCCGGCGACCACCAGTCTGTCTGAATCAGAAAAAGTAATTCCAGTCGAAAAATTTGCCAAAAAGTTCCTCGTGTGGCAGGCAATTTGCTAGAGCGGCATGAGAAGTTTGCCTTTTGTAACCACTAGCACAATTAACACTGATATTTATATATCCGAATGCCTAAAGAAGAAGTTGTTGCCACTTATTTGAAAGCATAATTGCTCGACATAATTTTGGCCAGAATTGGCAAGTTGTCACTATTAATCTAGAGCTAAGGAGTGGCATAATAGGAATGCTGCCAATGTTGTACTAAAGGAAAGAGATCCGCCAAATTGCCCAGAATTGCGGCTGATAGAAAAATACTGGGCAAATATGAAAACAAAATTGCTGAAAACATCCCAATCGGCCACAACATTGCCTGATTAATAAAAAAAGTGGATAAAATATACGAAACTTATCACAAATTATTCCATGCAAAATTCTATGCGTCAGGTCAAGAGGAAAGTTCGAGAATTTTGTTGTCGTGCCTTAGACAAGGAATAAAATTGTTATAGCTGGTCTATTTTGTCGTAAACTTTCAAATAATAAACATTTTTGGGTATCCTTGTATAATATTTTACTGTATTAACCTTTATTCAACTTGCGACAATTTAAAAGTGTTCACTCTTTATTCGGCAACCATAAACAGACGCGGCAAGCCATGGGAAAACCCCGCTCCTGCACCCGGCGGCGACGAATGGGAGGAGTCCCCCGCCGCCGCCGCCGCCGCACCGCGGCCCCACTTCCGCGACAGGGACAACCGCGACAACAGGGACAGAGACAACAGGTAGGATACATTATTTAGATCATACGTACAGTCATCGAAGTGGTAAACCACTTTTCAACTTTGATCACTTTCCTGAGTCCTGAGTGCAGTGAGGGATTCAAGGAGCATTCCATGAAAACGTGTCGTAAGCGACACTGTCTTTTCAATACTTTTGAAAAATTAAATTAGTAAGCCGAGTTACAATATAATAATAACATGTCAAAGCTTTAAGATTGACAGTGTTTCCTACCAGCTAGCATATTTTATTAGGGTAGCTACCATAGCAACACGTAAGCGACAAAAAGTAGATGTTTTCATGGAATGCTCCTCAAGTGCCCAGGACAAAAACAGTTTTATTTCCGAGGTATATACTCTACTTTTCTCACCATATGTGAGACAATAAAAAACCGGCTTAGTAATAGTTCATCATCATCACAACTGAATAGAGTCGAAAAGCGGTAGACCACTTTTTTGTTTGTACATCATACGTATTCAGGCTACCAGCAGACGCAGCCAAGATAGCCGCTAAGTATTGTTCGTCCCTTTCGCTCTTACGGACATTATGATAAGGCCAAAAGAGACAAAAAATACTTAGCTAAGTTGGAAGACGTTTTTGAATAAGGGGGTTAGACCTGTCACACACGGACTGCTTCAAGCAGTCCATTTGTAATATTTGTATAAAAACTGTAGTCCCGACTGTAGAAATTTGTACGGGACGGACTGCTTGAAGTGATCTGTATATAACCAGTCTTAACCCATAAACTATAAAATAAATTTCTTAAATATTCCAAGCATCGATATATGCAAATTTTGAAATCAACTGATATACAAAATTTTGTAAAATTATAATAAGTTTACCCTTTAGCACTACAAATAGGGTAAACAAAACAGTTACTGGCACCGTAAACCTAATTTTACTCACATTTCACTCTCATAATGTGCCAATAGTTGAACAGTTTACCCTATAAATCTACAGAAGAAAGCCTAGACCGGACGAGAAAGGCCAAAAGCCGAACTGGAAGCACAAAGACTCCGGGGTCG
The DNA here is from genome assembly GCA_025490895.1 of Thaumatotibia leucotreta. NCBI lineage: Eukaryota > Metazoa > Arthropoda > Insecta > Lepidoptera > Tortricidae > Thaumatotibia > Thaumatotibia leucotreta. The sequence continues at coordinate 3,566 of JALPQI010020118.1, forward strand.
GGAAAAGACTCCGGCAGGCAGCCGAGGCTGCGTCGGCCGACGCGCAGAAGGCCGGACCTAAGGGCTCCATACAGGACCGGCTCAAACGGTAGCGTGGATCTGGGCCTGTAGCGTTGCGCTTGCCGATCGTTTAATGCTTACACGTCGTCATTGTATGTCGTCAGTGCTTTTGAAATAGTAGTATAAACAGGAAGAAAGGGGTAACTTTATACAGAGTTACCGCGTTTTAACCCTTGAGTGCATAGCATAGAGTATCAAAAACGATACGAACCATGTCACGTCATATGTATTCAGTTGCGACTGTCAAACTGAGCAACAGTTAAAATTGACATCGATTGTTTATATAAGTAGTAGTAGATCACTTTATTGTACACGGAATATGTTACAACACAGTTATAAAGAAATGTAGGTACAAAGGCGAACTTATCCCTATAAGGGATCTCTTCCAGCTAACCTTTGAGAAAATGAGTAGAGATTCGAAATACAAACTCACATGATGCACAATGAATAATTAAAATACAATATCTCTAAATGAAAGAGAATACACATTTAACTTTTATCATACAAGACATAGACTACATATCAGTATACATAAATATTATACAAATGAAATATATAGAAATAATATAACTGTTAAAATGACAGTAATGAACCTAATCACCATTGGTGGACAACCGCATCTTCTTTAGATTATAAGTCATTTTAGGAATAAAATATGTGATACCATATGCACCTAAGGGTTAAGATTGAGTACAGATGTAGTGCGAAATGTTTTTTCCTTGCTATTTTCCCAGAAACGTCCGAACTTATCTTTCTGTCTTCATTAGAGCCATGGTCAGATATTTGTGAACATAGCGGCTGCCTGACAATACAATGACGATTGTGTATAAATTCATTCCGTCTACACTCTTGTTAACACTTTTGCACCGTGATATCATTATTAAGCAAAAATGCATACACATCTTGAACAACGTTCTATAAATCATCAAAATTCCTGAATTCATATTATTGCCGATATTTTATAAAGAAAATCTATGTTAGATTGTCGCTCGAATTAATATGAACTTGGGAAATTTAAAAGAATTGTACCTACATTTGTAAAATTGAACCTGGTCTACCCTACTCAATTAAAACTAATCGGCATTATGAAAATACCGAAATGCGTGCAGTTAACAAATTGCAGCATTCCCAACATATTCATCTCAACATACTCATTCAGTGTTCGTGCTGTATCGACAATTATCGCACACGATGTAAGCATTATAATGATTAAATCGGCATTGTTCTAGTTTCCCCGTCCTATTTGCTTGGTCACGCTTGGATGTACTTGTGCAGAATTTATTTGACGTGACGTCTAATCGATGTTTTCTCCGCAAGATACAAGTCAATTACTAAGTATCTTTAGTTCTTCGCTATTACTTCAGATCTATGGATCCGAGGTGACAGTTTTAACAGAGATTGTAAGAATTTTACTATACAAAGTCATGTGTCATATTAAGTCATCATTATTGGATTTGTGTCAATTAAAAAGCAATCCCTCAATCTCCTTTGAATTCATAAACGTGTATTACTTAGGAAATACACTTAAAAAACCTGATTTTGTTCACATAAGAGGCAAGAATTATTGTGATACACAATTATTTGAACTTGAAATAGAATAGATATTGACTTGTGTCTATTTCCTCACATTTTTCAGTTCATATTCCAGCACTCGGCCTGTTTCGTTTGTCCTCCGTTTTCTGTTGTTTTAGCAGCTTGGTTGTGGTGTTTTAGTTGTGCACAATGTATAATATTATTAATTTTCAGTTTAACTTCACCGTTTTCATATTTCAGCACTTATTCGAGGATACTTCACTTAGCCTTAGCTTCTCAATTTAATTTCACATCAATAGTAATAAGACAAGTAATTTTTGGTACTATATTAGGAAAGTGAAGTTTCCTTTGACAAATTTTACACACTTATCTACCGAACTGGTTTTGGCATACTAGAAAATGATGCAGCAATTATCTCATATATTTAAACCTGTAACATGTTTTAAAAAGGCTGGGATATTTGCTCATCCTTACCGCTAAATTAACTAGTCATGTAGCACAACAAATAATACTAAATGTAACACTTTCTTTTGCACAGTCATCAGTAGATAGATATGCAGATACAATTCTCTAACTCGAATTTTTTTTATGGACATACATTTGTAAAGTTACGAGACTTAGGCTCGATTTCACGAAACTTTTATTAGAAGGATAACACTTACTCTTATATGTTAGTCTCAAATTACTAGCGTTTTGACATTACTAGTAAGCGTTATTCTTCAAATAGAAGTTTGAAGAAATCGAGCCTTAAAGTCTTGCTACATACATTTGGAGATAGATTAAATATACGAATGATTGTCAAGGAACATTAAAGATATGACTAAACTGTAACTAAGAAGTGACATATTTTTCTGTAAATGATATTGAATTGAGTATTGTTTTCTGCATACCTATTACCCGACTATTCCAACCAATTATAAATCTAACCTAAAGCTCTTAACATTGCAGCGACAATAAATTCAACAAGCAAGACGAATGGGAAGAGAAGAAGGACGACTGGGGCAGCGGCACGCAGAACCGCAACGACCGCTTCGGGCAAAACCGGGGCGAGCGTAGAGAATGGGGCGAGAAGAAAGACTGGAATCAGAAGCGAGACTTCAGAGACCGAGAGAACCGGGGCGATAGGGACCGCACGAAGAGTAATTTCACCCCTCGTGATCGCGCAGAGCGAGCTGATCGCTCATTCGGCTCAGACTCTGACAAACGGTCAGAAAGAAGCTTCGGTCGCGCCCCTGGACATAAACCGCGCGGAAAATTCACCCAAGTACAATACAAAGAACTCCCTGACCCCGTCCCATTAGAATCCCGCTTCGAAGAACCCGTCATAGAATCCGAAGCGCAACATGAAGTCTCAGTCACTTGGATAATATCCCCGAAAAGTTTCTACACTCAAATGATGTCCCTCCAGCAAAAGTTCCTTGAGATGATGCACAAAATCCCCGAGCTATACAAAGGCGTTAGATCCTATAGTGGAAACGTACCTGTCGGCGCTTCAGTTCTAGCCAAATATCCGGCCGACGGAGTCCTATACCGAGCTACGGTCGTCTCAGCCCAGCCCTTCTCGAAATTTATAGTCCAGTACATAGATTTCGGGAATAAGCAACTAGTAGACGCAAAAGATATATGGCAGTTGGATAGGCAGTTGTTGGAATTGCCTAAAATGGCTATTCACTGCTCGCTGATCGGAGTCGCGCCTATAGACGGCGAATGGAAGACAAATCCTGAAGTGGACTTGTGTTTTAACGCGCCGCGATACCAGTGCGTGTTCCAAGAGTGTGTGGAAGGGCAGTACCAAGTGTCGCTGTGGAATAACGGGGCGAGTGTGACGGATATGTTGGTTGAGAAGCAGCTGGCTGTCTTATCGGAGCAGCAGTCGTCTGTCGCTCTTAAAGGTAAATGTTTTTACTTCACCTTCACGGGAGCTTATGTCATTAACTGGAATTGTGCAATTCTAAAAAACTTTCTATTTGAAACATTTGAGAATCTAAAAATGTAAAATATCTTAGAAAAGTTACAAAACAACTCTCAATAGTCTTAATACAAACGTCTGTCTGTTTCGCACATAATTCGAAGAAAGTGTGTAGTAAATATGTAGAAATTTAACCACCTGCCACAGCACCTGATAAAAGAAACTTTATTTTAACATTTTGAATGCAACCTTTATATTCTCAAAAAAGCGCACAACTGGATGCGTAGCGTCGTTAACGATCAGTAACGTACCGTAGTTTTCTCTCTCTGTTATTGATTAGTGCGAGAAAGACAGCTAGTTGTCTTTCATTATCATGATTCACGATTGGCATCATGCGCATCCTGGTGATATTATTATTCATGTATAAGGGCATTTTCACTTCTAGGGACACCCAATTAGCTTAACTCTCATAAAAAAGTTAACTTCGATGTCAGCTTTGTAACGACAATTAAGCATGAAATATTTGCGTAAATCCACTTTATTCGTGTTTTTATATTTCATATACGCGTATTATTTCTGGATTAAATGATAAAACAAATATTTTTGTTAATATTTAATGCTTAATTGTCGTTATAAAGCTGACATCGAAGTTAACTTTTTTGTGAGAGTTAAGCCAATTGGGTGTCCTTAGAAGTGAAAATGCCCATAAACAAAAGAGTCCCTTATATTAATTTATTTTGTCAGCCTCCGTAGCCTAGTTGGTAGTGACCCTGCCTACGAAGCTGGAGGTTCCAGGTTCGAATCCCGGCGATGGCATTATTTGTGTAGTTATTTATCACAAATATTTGTTCCTTGGTCATGGTTGTCTATGTATTTAAGTATCTATTATATATGTCGTCGCCTGGTACCCACATCACAAGCTTTAATTGAGCTTACCGTAGGACTAGGTCGATTTGTGTAGGATGTCCCAAGATATTTATTTATTTATTTATATTTGTTATTTTTTCCAGACGAAGCAATAGACCTGACTATCATAGTAGGCCAGCAAATCCCGTGCCGCGTGACACACGTGGAGTCATACGAGAAGTTCTACATACAGCTTGACTTGGAGAAAGCTGAGTTGGTTGAAAACGCCATCGCAAACTTTGACGTCAGCTTGGTAAGTTGTTACAACAGCCATTATACCTATACCAATAGGCTACTTGACCCATTTTTAAAGTTTGTCTTATATTATTAATCATTGTCTGATTAACAGAAAAAAAATATAAATATATTTTTTCACGACCTAGAAAACCGCAAAATTATAACTTAAAATTTAAACTTTCGTTACCGCGCGAAAACGATACTAGCCATGTTAATGCTTAGATTATCTGTGGTGTGACGTCACTCAAACCGAAAACAAACATTTAAGTATTAACAGACGTTCGAATATGGTCCGCACCGCACCGCAAACTTGGTCCGCTCCTGTGTTCAGCGGTCCGCTGACATTATTATTATTATTGACGGTGCGGTCGGTTCGCTGGTTTTCCCACAGAATTTGTTGCGGTCCGTACCAAGTTCGCTCGTGTGGACGGCGCCACCGCACCGTTCCGCGCTTTATTTGTAGGTAATTAATTAAAAGTAAACAAAAAATTCGAAAATTTTCCAAGCAATTCATCAAATGCATCAGAATTCATGCGAAAATATGTACGAAAATCTTCGTCATCGAGTTCTCTAATAAGTCGCATATAACTATATGACTCTCTGCCTTTTAAATACAATTTTGGCCATTCTTTTATTTTTTTTCTGTCTATTAATTGGTGTTGTAGCGACGATGGTTGCCACAACTAACGCGATATTAGCTTTTTTCGATAAAATCGGAGGCATATCGACGTGATCACTGTCTAGTAGCACGAAAAGGTGTTTTTGAACGGTGCGATGGTGTGGCGAGTCGACCGCACTTAGGAAGCGGACCAAGTTCGCGGTGCGGAGTGGACCATATTCGAACGTCTATTAATACTTTTAGATTCGACATGAAGTTAGTTTAAGATCCTATGACGTCACATCATGGCCGACACCGTTTTCAGAGTACGAAATAAAAAAAACAAATTTTTCAATAAAAAATATGTACCCATCAAACACTTTTAATACACCGTAATCGAAAAATATTGATCTTTTCAATAAATACTACTGAAAATAATAATATTTTGCACTAAATTTGATATGAGTCAAGTAGCCTATTGTCAGTAGAATCTAAAAAAAATTTATACAAACCTAAAAACATTATTCCTTAATCACGGACTTTTAGAACACAATCTTGGTTTTATTACGAGCTTTAAAACTTAAACCTTGGGTTTCATATATTTTTAGTTAAAATGATTGATATTTATACTCAAAATATATCCGCGAACGTGTTTCGCGATATGTCTCACAGACGTCAAATGGTATGGAAAGTCAGCCATATTTGTTTACTTTTTTTTATTCTACGTACGATTGGTATACTGTGATGGAGGCTTAGGCCCCCACCACGGAAATTCCAGAGAAACACATTTTCAGTCTTCCAATTTGTTTATATATTTTTACAATATTTTCTGTTCATCGTAAAAGTTATAATCTGTTTACATCTTTTCTGTCACGTGATTGAATCTCTAAACTTTTAAAAACCGCCACCAGTGGCGCTGGCCGTCACTAAACATGAAATCAAGCAAACTGCTCAAATATTAAATTAAGTTACAAATTATCTAATTTAACTAACAAACCAAATTATTAAATGTTTTATAAAATAAACAACAGCTTCTTATAATTATTTCTATCGTATTATTTTAAACATGAAATAAAAGTAGGTTGCAATTGCAACCTATTCAAGATTCCGCCCGCGATTAACATGAACATTCGTATAAATACTATTTAAACAAAATGTGACTTTTATATTAGTAAATGGTGAGAAAACCCACGGAAAATGATAATGATAATTAATTAAATCAATCTTGTTGGCGACGTGCTGTAACAATACAGACAATATTAATGGGACAGTGGATCTAGCAAGGTATTTCGGGGTGTTCACTAGATCTTCGGTCTTCAGTCTTGTTTATACTTATTATCGGCTTGCTAAGTTAGGAAATGCTTATGAATAGTAGTTTTTAAGGTGCTATCTATTAAATTCGATATGAGAACAACAAGAAAATCATGATCGTCGACTCATTTGTCTTCGTACCGTTGACCGAAAGATTTTTGAGTATGGCCAGGACGAAATACACTACGAGATGAAAGAGAACGTTTATTCGCAACTCACGCGAATAAAAAGATAAACACGCACAAAAAACAAATGGTCAAGAAATAGTCACATCTCAATGTTAATGCTGGCAAGCCCAGCGCTGGGTGAGATCTCATCATCAATATCATCATCATTACATCAGATCAGCCAAAAGACGTCCACTGCTGAACATATGCCTCCTCCAAAGATTCACAATGACCGGTCCTGCTACCTTCAGCAAGTCATCAGTCCACCTTGTATTGTCCAACTGTTGTATAATTATTTCTTCAACTTCATCAGTCTATTTCAGTCCACTGTGTAAGTGTAACGTAGGCCTCTCTTATCTATGCGTATGGACGCATTAGGAGGTAATACTTAATCACTTAGCCGACTCTTACGCCACCCACGGGAAGAGTTGAGGTGGTGACATTTGTATTCTTACTGCCGCAGTATAATTATTATTCTAAAATAAAAATAAAATGTAATATTTTTCAGCTGACGCCACTAACACAAGACACACTGACGGACGGCGTGCATTGCACTGTAAAACACGAGGGTAAAATCTACCGCGCTATTTTGAACGACACGTCGGACGCAAATAACGTCGTTGCAGTGTTGCCAGATTATGGTAACACTATCACCACATCATTGGCTAATGTAAGTAATAATTATTTTTTATGTGTTTCATGCAGTACACAATAATAAAATATGACAAATATCGAGGGTTGTCTGGTGAAACCTGATAAATCCAGCAGGTTTTTGAAATACGAACTATATGGCACTTATGTGAGGTTGTCATTTCAACGAATGGTTACCTCGACTTATCGGGTTTCACCAGACAACCCTCGATAAACTCTGGCTGACCGGCTAGTCAGTGAAAAAAGGCGGTCAATTCAATAAATGTAGGCGCGAAGTGTTGACAATCCGTAGAAAACGGCGACATAACAACAATCATGTGGGTAAATCCATATAATTAATGAAAGTGAGCATTTCGACGTCTGTTTATTTACTTACGTTCCAAATGTAAGTGTTACATTATATCTGGATAAGTATCATTTTGTTATATAGATATTATAACCAATGACATTAAATAATAAATGGACGCACAGAGCCAAACAAAAAATCCAAGAAAAGTGGCATTAAAAGTCATTTCTATCATGTTTCAGTTGAAGCTAATAACGCTCACTTACAATAAACTATAATAAAAAAACTCAAAGAATAAAAAACTTTGTGAAGTGAGCAATAAGTGTCAAATGTGCGAACAACACCGCAAAATAGTAGAAACTTTTTATGTTTAAGGAATAATGATGCTATACCGTAAGGTGACCAAAAGTCAACTGTCAGAACTGAATAGCGGAGCAAAAGGACCGCAATATTTACTTCTGCAGCCCATTTTTTGGGGCCATTTTTTTAAGCTGTTTGGGGATCCACTTATATATTCTAAATCAATGATTATAACAGTAAAATTGCCATGATTGATAAATAAACACGCCAGGAATTGATCACTTAAATTCTGGCGTGTAATTGCACATGTGAATGAATAAAGCTTGCGACTTTTGTAAATTGTGTTGTTTTATGAAATAGAGATATATAAATCTTAGAAGTGTCTAATATTACTGGCAAAGTTTGATTTAACACGTTCGCCTCCGGTACTGTTTCACTCAGTGCTTAAACTATGCCGATCGAAATTATCTGACAGAAATCCTCCTATGCCAGTGACACGCATGTGTGATCGAAAAGATTGTACTCCTATGCCGGCGACACAGCACTGTGTCAAAAACGTTCGCATTTCTATGCCACTGGCATAGGAGTGAGAACTTGATTAATGCTAGTGGCATAAGAATAAGATTACTTTGATCACGTATGTGTGTCACTGGCATAGGAGTACAGTTTTTTCGGTCACATATGTGTGTCACCGGCGTCGAACGTGTTAAACACACAATTGGACACAAAATACATTGTATGAAAAATAGACTCTTCATAAAATTCTCCATACAAAACGCCAATTTCATAGGTAATTATAGAAATAAAATAGGTCACGCCATAAGCACCAGGGTTTACAAACCTTTCACTTTTCCTCGCAGTTGATGATCCTGCCCACGGAACTCAGCGTATACTACTACCAGTCGCTAGAGTGCTGCCTCAACAACTACAGCGCCGACTGCACCGTTCTCACGCCGCTCGACGACCTGAAGGCCGCGCTCATCGGCAACAAGTTCATAGTTTATGTCGACAGCGTTGAGGGCATCCGGTGAGTTACATCTGACATATAACAGGGCAAGTAACAAAGTCTTAGCAGACTCTATAGTTCTAAATGACAGCGTTGAGAGCATCGGGTGAGTTCCACTTAGGGCTGCCATCCGTCCGGGGGCCATCCGGGGGGGCTTTCACTTTTCCCCGTAGTTGATGATCCTGCCCACGGAGCTCAGCGTATACTACTACCAGTCGCTAGAGTGCTGCCTCAACAACTACAGCGCCGACTGCACCGCGCTCACGCCGCTCGACGACCTGAAGGCCGCGCTCATCGGCAACAAGTTCATAGTCTATGTCGACAGCGTTGAGGGCATCCGGTGAGTTACACTGAGATATAACCGGGCAAGTAAGCGTATTGAGGCTCACAATGCAAAGTCTCAGCAAGCTCTATGGTTCTAAATGACAGCGTTGAGGGCATTTGGTGAGTTCCACTACTAAGATATAACTGGGCAAGTAGTGGGATTGAGGCTCACAATGCAAAGTCTCAGCAAGCTCTATGGTTCTAAATGACAGCGTTGAGGGCATTTGGTGAGTTCCACTACTAAGATATAACTGGGCAAGTAGTCGGATTGAGGCTCACAATGCAAAGTCTCAGCAAGCTCTATGGTTCTAAATGACAGCGTTGAGGGTATCCGGTGAGTTACACTTAGGGCTGCCATCCGTCCGGGGGCCATCCGGGGGGGCTTTCACTTTTCCCCGTAGTTGATGATCCTGCCCACGGAGCTCAGCGTATACTACTACCAGTCGCTAGAGTGCTGCCTCAACAACTACAGCGCCGACTGCACCGTTCTCACGCCGCTCGACGACCTGAAGGCCGCGCTCACTAGCAACAAGTTCATAGTCTATGTCGACAGCGTCGAGGGCATCCGGTGAGTTCCACTGAGATATAACCGGGCAAGTAAGCGTATTGAGGCTCACAATGCAAAGTCTCAGCAAGCTCTATGGTTCTAAATGACAGCTTTGAGGGCATTTGGTGAGTTCCACTACTAAGATATAACTGGGCAAATAGTCGGATTGAGGCTCACAATGCAAAGTCTCAGCAAGCTCTATGGTTCTAAATGACAGCGTTGAGGGCATTTGGTGAGTTCCACTACTAAGATATAACTGGGCAAGTAGTCGGATTGAGGCTCACAATGCAAAGTCTCAGCAAGCTCTATGGTTCTAAATGACAGCGTTGATGGCATCCGGTGAGTTACACTCAGATATAACTGGGCAAGTAAGCGTATTGAGGCTCACAATGCAAAGTCTCAGCAAGCTCTATGGTTCTAAATGACAGCGTTGATGGCATCCGGTGAGTTACACTCAGATATAACCGGGCAAGTAAGCGTATTGAGGCTCACAATGCAAAGTCTCAGCAAGCTCTATGGTTCTAAATGACAGCGTTGAGGGCATCCGGTGAGTTACACTTAGGGCTGCCATCCGTCCGGGGGCCATCCGGGGGGGCTTTCACTTTTCCCCGCAGTTGATGATCCTGCCCACGGAGCTCAGCGTGTACTACTACCAGTCGCTAGAGTGCTGCCTCAACAACTACAGCGCCGACTGCACCGTGCTAACGCCGCTCGATGACCTGAAGACCGCGCTCATCGGCAACAAGTTCATAGTTTATGTCGACAGCGTTGAAGGCATCCGGTGAGTTACACTGAGATATAACCGGGCAAGTAAGCGTATTGAGGCTCACATTGCAAAGTCTCAGCAAGCTCTATGGTTCTAAATGACAGCGTTGAGAGCATCCGGTGAGTTCCACTACTAAGATATAACTGGGTAAGTAGTCGGATTGAGGCTCACAATGCAAAGTCTCAGCAAGCTCTATGGTTCTAAATGGCAGCGTTGAGGGCATCCGGTGAGTTCCACTGAGATATAACTGGGCAAGTAAGCGTATTGAGGCTCACAATGCAAAGTCTCAGCAAGCTCTATGGTTCTAAATGACAGTGTTGAGGGCATTTGGTGAGTTCCACTACTAAGATATAACTGGGCAAGTAGTCGGATTGAGACTCACAATGCAAAGTCTCAGCAAGCTCTATGGTTCTAAATGACAGCGTTGAGGGCATCCGGTGAGTTACACTTAGGGCTGCCATCCGTCCGAGGGCCATCCGGGGAGGTTTCACTTTTCCCCGTAGTTGATGATCCTGCCCACGGAACTCAGCGTATACTACTACCAGTCGCTAGAGTGCTGCCTCAACAACTACAGCGCCGACTGCACCGTTCTCACGCCGCTCGACGACCTGAAGGCCGCGCTCATCGGCAACAAGTTCATAGTTTATGTCGACAGCGTTGAGGGCATCCGGTGAGTTACATCTGACGATTATCCATACTAAGATATAGCCGGGTAAGTAAGCATATTGAGGCTGACAATGCAAAGCAAAGTCACAACAATTCTCGTTGAGTGTGTTTTGTAAAGGTATTAAACCTTTACAGTCTATTTCACATGACGAAGGGGGCTGGCGTGATATTGAATTCAACTTTAGAATGCTTGCCGTCTCTGTCATGTAGAAGAATCTAGATAGGGGACTGTTGAAGGTGGACAGGCTTCAAGTGAAGATCTATAATGGTATCCCCCCACAGTTTCATAATTTCTGAATAAATATATCAATCAGATAAAATTATGACTATCCTTTTCCCCAGGCATTCAATACAAGAGAAAAGGACAGCCAACATTCATCTGGATATAATTTATTTGGGGATTGGGGATGATAAAACAGGACTTAAGTGATAGAAATTTTAGAGCATTTATTTGCATGATGAACGTGAGTGTATCTTCTATGAATTCGTAATGCAAAAATAAAAACGGTAAACCTATGCTGCCGCCATCCATTTGACACTGTCCTTCAATATCCACCAATGATTAACTATGTAACAATTTTCTCTTTTACATTCCAGCCTAGTCACAACGCTATACGACATCAACACCGGCAAGAAACTCGCCATCTTTGAGCCGGACGAAGGAGCCTTCGAAGAAGTCGTCACTCTATGTGCGCGCACCGTCTTCAACTATAACTTTGGCCTCTGCAGCATACAGCACTTAGAAAACCTCAATGAGATTTATCTGCAGAAGACTGCTGATATTGACAAGGTTCAGCAGCTGTTGGATAGGCTCTATGTTTTCTATGAAGAAGGTGAGTTCCTTTTCTCCTCAAATAGATTATTTCTAATAGGTTTTCAAAGAGGCAAATGAGCTTTTTGATAACCTTAAAACAATTTTGTTACAAAGTGTTTTAAGAATTTTAAAACTTACGTGTATGAATTTTTTTTGTAAAGTAATGTTCATGACACTTATAATTTGTTTAATTCAGGAAACTGACCTGTTTTTTTTTTCAATTCATAGGTACTATAATATTATAAATGAGAAAGTAACTCTTGTCTGTCTCTTACCTCTTCACGTTAAAGCCGCTGGATCAATTTGGTTGAAATTTAGTATGTAGATAGTTCGAGAAAGTGCATAGGATAGTTTTTATCGTGAAAATCGCCTGCATGTCGAAGTCATGGGCACCATATATTGATTTAAACTCACGATTATCACTCATATTTTAAAGACAAACCTGGCTGCGACCACGGCTGTAACGTCATGCCCGAAACGTCAGGATATAATTAATAAGTTTACGCGATTAAGACCCGTTTGTCTTTAAAATAATTGGCACCAGCTAGTATTAAACAATTCTATTTTATACTTTATTTCAGGCACGCCTGAACCTCTCACCGAGTTCGAACCAGACACGCTATGCGCTGCTAAATCGTCCGACGGCAACTGGTACCGATCCACCATCGTCAGCGCAACAGAAACCGACGTCACTCTCCAATTCCCCGACTACGGAAACACAGAGACAGTAGCTAAAGACGTGATAAAGAAACTCGACAATTCATTCTACGAGCCTTGCGCACATGCGCTAGTCGCCAGTTTAGGATTAGTCGCGCTTACCGATGACGCAGTGACTAAACTATCCGAGTGGACGACCGATAAAGACGTTCAAGTCACGCTAGCTTTCGGGTCCGACGGTTGGCTCGCTAGCTTACACTTAGATGGAGTCGATCTCTCCATGAAGCTAGTGAATGAAAAACTCGCGACCCCACAAGTGACTTCTGACGAGGAACCTGCGTCTGAACCCGCGCCGGCTGCAGAGGAAATCGTCGAGCCTGTTTCCCTCCCACCCGGCTGCACTCAGGTAATAATAAACATCCGGACCTCTTTTCTATAGTTCCATCTCTGATCCATCCATCCTCCATCACCATAGCCCATTAGTCTTTTCCATTCCTTCTCAATAGTCTCAATACGCTTGCTGGGACCGGTTTACGGATATGTATTTGTGCCCATGAATGGGTTGCAGCAGGTGTACAGCACAGCAAATTTCTCCAAAGGGCCTCTACGTGTTGGATACGTATCCCCGCGCAAGCCTATCATAATACCGGGATTTGAAAGCCCGTAATCCTCAAGGATAAACATTCCTGACTCACAAGAGAAAATAATATGGGTGAATCAACTTTTTTCTGTCTGTTTTTGTCCACCTGGGGGGCTACCACGATCTACTAATGAGATTCAATTTAGGACTTAATTTGAATCGTGATATGACAGTTCTATGGAATAACTGTCAATAATGTACAAGCTGAACCTAAACTGAATCACATTTAAGTGATCATGGTAGTAGTCCCCCTGGTAGTCACACTGGTTTTATGCAAAATCATGCTACTTAAACTATGCAAACATGCATTTTTCTGGTTATAATAAGCTCTTTCCTTAGTGGGCCATCTACTAACATGGACTACATGCATGTTTGCGTTATTTAAGTAGCATAATTTTGTAAAAAACTAGCGTGACTGAGGTGACCGTAACCATGGCAAAAACAGACAAATAAAAATGATTTACTCATATTGTCTTCTGTTGTGTGTCACGAATCTATCGTCACACAAGACAGAGAAAAAGAATACTAAAAGAAATCAAAGGATTAAAAAAACGATACAATGAGTGTTTTTGATACTTTTTCTGCCACTATGGTATGGTGAGATGGCAGCACTGTGGCGTAAAGTCCAACGAACTGGCATAATAAATACACATTTAATTTTGTACATATGTTTAGGTTTATAAACTAAATAAGAGAAATAGTTCCATGTCAATAACCATGAAATGAACAAAGTTCTAATAATTTTCTTTAGTAACAATGGTTTCACCCTATAGCGGTAGAAAAGTAACAAAAACCCTCATCGATACGATTGATTGCAGGTGTACATCAGCCACATCGACAGCCCCGGCCACTTCTGGCTGCAGATGGCCGACAAAGTCGAGAAGATCGACGAGATCCAAGCCGAGCTGGCGGCCGCCGCCGACACGTACGAGGACCTCCTCGCCCGCGAGGTGGCCGCCCTCTGCGTCGCCAAATACTCCGCCGATGACCTCTGGTACCGCGCCCAGGTGCTCGACCTCGACTCCGACATCACCACCGTCCGATTCATCGACTACGGCAACACTGACGTGCTTGATAACGAGCCCGGGCTCATCAAAGTCATGCCGGAGACTTTACGCGCTATAGAACCACTAGCGATACGCTCCAGCGTTAACGCCGTGCCCACCGGCACTGGACAATGGTCCGAGCCTGCCGGCGACAGCTTTGAAACCCTCGTCGGCGATATAACCCAACCAGTAGACGCGCTAATCGTGCTCCGTGACGTCACCACCTACGTGGATCTCTTCGTGGGCGGCCGCGACGTCACCGCCCAACTCGTGGCCGCCGGACACGCCTCGCGAGCCGACCAGACCGCCGACTGCGGAGATTTACCTTCATGCTTCGCCAGCCACGTCAACTCGCCTTCCGAGTTCTGGGTGCAGCTAGAATCCGCCACGCCCGAGCTGCAAGCCATGGAAACCGCCATGGAGGACGCTGAAAACCTGCCCGAGCTCGCTTCAAAGGAGGAAGGCGTATTGTGCGCCGCGAAATACCCAGAAGACGGCGCCTGGTACCGCGCGCAGGTCATCGTCGACGGCTCCGAAGGCACCGAAGTACTGTTCATGGACTACGGCAACGCTTCCATCGCCACCGAGCTCCGCAGCCTCCCCGAGGAGTTGAAACTCAAACCCGCGCTCTCGCGCAAGTGCGCGCTTCAGAAACCGAGGGACATCAAGTCCTGGTCCAGGAAGTCGGAGATCAAGTTCAACGAGTTAGCCGCCGAGGGCCGGACTATTTTCAACGTGCAGTTCATCGCGTCCGGCGATATATCCATCGTCGAACTTTACCTGGAAGGGAAATCTGTGACGGAGGAATTAGTCGGGCTGTGCGAGGAGCAACCGCCGGCTGAACGGCCCGCCCCCGTCGGGCAGGACGTCCGGAGCACCGGAAAGCTCTGCTACGTACACGCCGTCGACGAGTTTTACCTCCACCTCGACGACAAAGACACCGACCTCGACCGAGTGACGGAAGCCATGTGCGACGCCTCAGACTACGAGTCGATCGCGGAACTGAAGGTCGGCTCCGTTTGCGCCGCTTTCTGGGCCGAGGACGAGCAGTGGTACCGCGCCAAGATCCTCGAATTCTGCGACGCGAGCTACCACGTTCACTTCCTCGATTACGGCAACAAGGCCAAATGCGAGGAGTTCCGACAGCTACCTGAGGAGATCGCGGCGATAGAGCCCCTCGCCAAGTGCTGCCGATTAGCCGTTCCAGACGGAGCGACCGCCGACGATGCCCGGAACAAACTTAACGATCTCATGGCCGACGACGCAACATTCCACATTGAATTCCTAGACAGTACTTCGGAGCCGGCTCTCGTCAAACTCATTCTTAACGGAGAGGATGCTGGTGTTATAATTTTCTCTCCGAAATCGAGCGAAACTAATAAAGAAGAAATTGTACCTGAAGTAGCTACAGAGACGACAGAAGTAGCGAAGGAGGTTGCACCTGCACCCGAAACAGCCTCTCAAACCAAAGAAACAGAAGAATCCACTTCTGAAAATGTTACCTCGGAAACGTGTGAGGAAGTACCGACCCAGTCAACTGTAGAGCCGGTGGAAACAGAAAAAACAGTTGAAACACGGGAAGAAGTAGATTCCCCAATAGTTGCCGAAAAGGAGGTTGCTGAACCAGTATTAGTAGGAGATAACGAAAAACAAACCGAGGTTAGTACCGAGATTGAGGATGAAGATAAATTTGAGGATGCCAACGAGCTGGACTCGTCACATCCCGATCTCGACGAAAGTTTAGAAAGTAATCACACTGTAATTGAGAACAAATCTTTTGAGGCCAACCCTGACAGTTTAGACGATTCCGGTGATTATAAAGAACAAATAGAATCCCCTAAACAAGACACGTCATCTTCAACTCTGGAGAGCTCCAATGGAACTATAAAGACTCCAGAAAGGGACAATTCCAAGGATTCCATCAACACAGATACTGGCTACACGAGCAGTGATTGCACGAGAGATGGATCGCCGATGAAGGTACCCAGTAATGGATTAACTAAGGTAGAATCAGATATTATAGTAGGAGAGACAATAGCAGAACTCAAAACGGATAAATTGGAATCTAGTGTTGAAGAAGGAAAAATAGCAGCAGCAGATATTAAAACTGAATTAAAAGACAGTACCGAACCTAGCGTTAAATCTAATGACGTGAGTAAACTTGAAGAAATTAAAGCTATTGATTAAGAGATTTATTTTCTAACTAAACCTTGTATAAAAATCTCATTCTTAATTATAATATTAATAGTGCGAAGCGATGCCTGATTGTGATAGTTACTTAGGACGGGATTTATTTTATACTTCCCTTTCAGTGAAAACGTGTTAAAGTGTCTAGAGGTTTTTGTAAATTATTTATTATAGGCATATGATATGACTTTCATCAGTCATCACGTACAGTTTCCGTGTTAAATCGAAACTTCCACAAACTAGACTGAATAGCCTTATCTTTTGTAGTGTTAGATAATCTCTCTAAACATTTTAATACTTTTTTAAATTTGTTATTCTAGATGTAAGATGTTTACTTGATTACTTGTGTAACGTGTTTATGAAAAGTTTATTCATTTGTTACTTTCAAATGTAAAAGACAAGTTTTTGTTTATTTACAACCCTATAAATCCAGTAATTATTTATTTGTTTGTTTTCCGATTCGTTTCTTTTAAGTTATAGCATTTACGTAAACGTTTGAAGACTTTGAAGTTTGATACTGTGACATTGTAAATACTCGTATTTTTCTACGTTCGACGTTGTTTAGTGTTTACTCGTTTAGATAGGAATACGATTATTATGTTCATTGTTTAAATTCAGCACATCGTGTTACCATACACATTTTGTAGACCTCGTAACCAATATGATTAGCAATAACGATAAGGAACAATATGTGTTGTGCCTCTAAAATACATCATATTCAAAAATAGATATCTATAGCAGCCAATATGCCGCTAAAGTTTCTCACAAATAAGTTACGTTTGTGAAATGTTTATTTCTGCTATTGTTTACTGTTTTTAAAATAAATAAAAAAAGTTTTGTATAATTCGAGTATTTTTATTTACAACGAGACCAGCTTACTGTACTAGTAAAACGATAGAATAGTCCTCACTGAAAATCGACAAAATACCGTAAAAAATACGAAAATTAATTATAAAATATTTATACAATGTTCCATTATAATGAAGGCATTGAATTGTTTTACAAAACAAAAATAGGGTATTTGCATTACCTAGGAAACTGCAAGACCTTATAAAAAATATGTACAGGTGAAGGAATATTCAGTGTGCGTACTAAAACAGGCTTTATTTCTTTATCAGGCCTACAATATCAAAATCTTTCAAATCTTCCCGTTTCTGTAATATCAGTCCCTTTTCATTAGCCAAATGTAGCACAGATAATAAGGCGAGGGGCACACTGAGCGACTCGCGCATATTAGTGGACAATTTATTGGGTAGTTTGTTGTAGATTGTGGCGAAAGTGGTCTCTGTGACTTCTTCTTGCTCGCCTTGTGATTTCTCTGTCAACATCTTCCACGTGCAGTGCTTCAGTTGTTTCATGTCGACCTTTTTTCGCTCTCATGGCATAGGGTATGAAGATTTTTGCCACCTGTAACAATAATTTTATCAGCTTTGGTCAGACACTATGTAAGTTGAGTGCCATAACGGGGAGAAGAGCAAA
>JALPQI010020119.1:0-15748 GCA_025490895.1 Thaumatotibia leucotreta
ATTTGATTTCATTTTCTAGATGGTCATTAGCATAATAAAAATACGACATTACAATATCGTGTACAATAACTATAGCTGTGATTTTATTGTTCCAGGTAACACTCCGTTTTGATTTCTACAATCGTCACTCAACGCATCTTCTTTTTTTGTCCTTGGCTGATAAACACACATAACTACTTGGAAGTATCTTAGCTAGTAATGTATAAGTTCTATATTAACTATATTCTTATTATGCGATGTGAAAATACTAGGTAAAGTCCATTTAATTTTCCCCTCACTAGCTCGTAAAGTGCTCGTTTATCCTTTAATACGAACGTGTAAAAACGCATATTATTCACTTGTGTGGCAAAGTAATGATCTTGGTTTTGGAATAACAAAACATAAAATGCTCATGGAAATTGTTCCATATTAATGATAATTAAATAATTTGTTTGAGAATTTAGTGTAAAATACAAACCTTTATATAATATGATGATTTTAACATATAAATCCTAAAATTCCATAAGTAACAATTGTTTTAGTGAATGATGATAAGATGACTAGATGCAATCACAAAACGCAGAAAATGTCAACGTCAACATTGTCAAAGAATATTATAGGTTATAATCTTTATTTACCGACTCGAACACGCATAAAAATTGTAAACTAAACAACTTTCAGGGTGTTCTGTTATAATTTTGTAAAAATAATGAATGAGAATGGTTTAATAATGCATTGGCGTTGGTGTGCAACTACAGGAATGTGTTAAAATCGTGCTGCGTTTACTTTTTCGTGATAAGTTTACTGCGACAAAATCTTGCATTAAATACATGATGCATTTGGAAAATTATTATCACTAACGATGATCTATGATAATGATGATTGTAATGTGAACAAATAATTACCTTTTTTGAGTTTCCTCGCTATAGTGAGGGGAAAAGTTTTGTGTTACACACGGGTGCAAATGTATTTTACTTCTCGTATGTTAAAACACTCGCTGCTCAGGATTCTATTTTAGAACCACTCGCTTCGCTCGTGGTTCAACTATAGAATCCTTTCGCTTGCTCGTGTTTCAATTTCATACTCGCGGGTAAAATACAACTTTGCACCCTTGTATAACAAATAACTATTTTCAAATACGAAGGCCCGATTCCACTTGACAAAGTCATTAGGCGTCATCATCAGCCTATATTAGTCCACTGCTGGACGTAGGCCTCTCCTATTAACTATGCGTATAGACGCATTAGGAGGTAAATGCCCATAATCGCCACGCTGGGCAAGCGGATTGGCGATCGCAGTAATGTGTCCACTATGATGACGCTGCTGCCCGTCATCAATCTTATAGAATGGTCAGTGACACTTTAATCCCTTAGTCGACTCTTACGACACCCGCAGGAGGAGTTTCGATAATAGAACAATAGGATCAGTGATAACAAAAAATACCTGGCCAGACTCTTTTGCGGCGTGATATTTTCATACATCGGTGGACGACACGTGCCAATTTGTAGTGTACCAATTAAATGACAAAAGTTTCGTTTGGCATGGGCCTTCGTATTTGAAATGGACTATATATTTCTCGTCAGCCAGTGTTGTACACACTTGCAGACCTAACCAAGATGCAATTGTGCAATCGTATACAATAAGCGATAAGTAATAAATTGATGATAATGACAGATCCGACCGAAAAGTCACGTGACCATTTCCATACATTATGTATGGCCACGTGACTTATCGCTTATCGTATAAGATTTTAAAATATCGTCTTTGCTAGGCCTGCTATTAGGTCACAAATAAATTACATTTCATATTTCATTTTTTTATTGTTTTTTTTTTCCATTTCCTTATCAATGCTAATAAGAGCAATAAGTACCATATGAGTAGGTAGGACCATGACCTTACGAGGACATTAGGGTGGTTAAAAAAAAAAAAATTTTTCCTTTTCCACCAAATGTTTTCTATTCATTTAGACCTTAAACTCATCCCTGCAAAATTTCAGCGAAATATAAATGCATTTAGTGGTTGCTACAATTATGACGATTTTTGAGTTTTCATATTAAAAAGTTGAGATTCAGTAGCTAATAAAATAAAATCCAAAATATTTAGAGAGTTTCGTTTTTATTTTTCGTATCTGAGCGAGAATATGATACCAATTTTTTTTTCATACATTCGTGAACCACCCTAGAGGATATACTTATAGTAGTGTA
Source organism: Thaumatotibia leucotreta (assembly GCA_025490895.1). Lineage (NCBI taxonomy): Eukaryota > Metazoa > Arthropoda > Insecta > Lepidoptera > Tortricidae > Thaumatotibia > Thaumatotibia leucotreta. Next base: position 2,184 of record JALPQI010020119.1, read on the forward strand.
TTTTACCTTTTACTAAGTTCTGCAATACATAGTATTGTCTTTTATTAACCGACTTCAAAAAGGAGGAGGTTTACAATTCGTCGAAATCTTTTTTTTTTTTTATGTATGTTCCCCGATTACTCAAAGACGCGTGGACCGATTTGAAAAATTCTTTTTTGTTTGAAAGGGTATACCTTCTAGTTGGTCCCATTGTCACGAATGCAGATCTGATGATGGGATCCTGGAGAAATCGAGGGAACTCTTCAAATGTTGTAGGCACACATGACATTTTTCATTTATTTTCGAAGACTAATCAAGTATTTGCGTCTAGTCATGAACGTTTTAAGTTGGTGATCTGATGATGGAAGGTACAACTCCTTAGCAATTAGGAGTTGGGGGATAATTCTTTAAGTATAACATATTTCGTGTATTTTGGAAACTATTTGAGTATTTGCCTTTAGGTGGTCATCCTTTCATGTTGGTGAGCTGATGATGAAAGGTACAACTCCTTAGAGATTAGGAGTTGGGGGACAATTCTTTAAATATAACATATATCATGTATTTTGGAAGCTATTCGGGTATTTACGTTTAGGTGGTTATCCTTTCATGTCGGTGAGCTGACGATGGAAGGTACAACTCCTTAGAGATTAGGAGTTGGGGGATAATTCTTTAAATATAACATAGTTCATGTCTTTTGGAAGCTATTTGTAGGTGGTCATAGTCTCATGTTGATGAGCTGATGACGAAAGGTAGAACTCCTTATCGATTAGGAGTTGGAGGATAATTCTTTGAATGTAACAACTGTCATACATTTTCAAGATCTATTCAAGTGTTTGCTTGGTAGTTATGACATGTTGGTTAGCGGTTAGTGATTCTTTAAAAAATCTTTGAAATTATTCATACCTGCTGATGATACAATGTATTATCTCCTTGATAATGGGATAATTCTTTGAATATTTAAGTTATCCAGTTCAGGTTTTCTGGCCTATTACAGTGCAGTGCATTCTAATTATAAGTATTTAGAGCATACTAAATAAAGATTTTACACTACTAAAAAGCAAAAAATAAAATATTTTAAAATAAAAATAAAACCGCCTTCAAAAATTCGCCCTAAAAAGTAAAAACTAATTTTAGTTCCTACTTCTTAGAATTTCCTACCCAAACCTTTAAACCTTTTACCCTATTCATTGAAATAAAATATTATGGCTAGGTATCCTACAGATTTCTTAGAAGTCGGTGCCAAGCCAAATATGTTAACATCGCGAGTATATGACTGCATTTGATAGAGCTTTGTAACTTAGTGTCACTCCGGTTATGCTTACATCAAAATGACTGAGGTAGATCGTTCTGTTGATAAAAACATAATCGGAGTGACAGTAAGTTGCAAAGCTCTATCTAATATATACCTATGAACGTATTTGGCTTGGCACCGACTTCTAAGAAATCTGTAGGATACCTAGCCATAATATTTTATTTCAATGAATAGGGTAAAAGGTTTAAAGGTTTGGGTAGGAAATCCTAAGAAGTAGGAACTAAAATTAGTTTTTACTTTTTACGGCGAATTTTTGAAGGCGGTTTTATTTTTATTTTAAAATATTTTATTGTATTGTACTACATCTATTGCCAAGTTTCGCAACCAACATTGATATTCAATTTTCTGTTTCGAATACGAAAGAAACTATCGAGTTTATAGAAGACTTAGCTAACCAATGTGGCGAGATATTGGCTGTTGCAAGTTGAAAGATTTCTGAATATCAACAATATTTTCTAGAACGATTTTCTTTTGCGATGATAATACTTGGCTTATAAATTGGAGAGTGATTTAACTAGATAGCTTTTTATCGTGATTTTTACGTCTGAGATTGTTTAACTTATTGACTTTTAAAGGTCGAATGAGTAGTAATATTATGTTGAGTAACTGAAATAATATTTTATAGAAAAGCATAACATCAATTATTGTAAAAAAATATTTTACGCCTTTAATTGATTTTTGTTTGTGAAGCCGTTATATTCTAATATAATAAATATCTTGGGTCATCTTACACAAATCGACCTAGTCCCACGGAAGCTCAATTAAAGCTTGTGATGTGAGTATGATATATAGTTATATTTAAAAGAGATAAGTGAGTTTTCTTTTTTTTTATTTGTTTATAATTCTTAGGACAAACATACAAAATTTAGTATAAAATAATATTATAAATTAAACTTAAACTTATTCTAAAATACATTAGCACACCTTAGCTAAGCCCGCTTCGCTAAGAGATAAATTACATAAGGTACTTAAAAACATACACAGCCACGAACAAGGAACACTTATTTGTGATAAATAAATACCTACACAAATAATGTCCTCGCCGGGATTCGAACTCGGAACCTCTAGCTTTGTAGGCGGGGTCACTACCAACTAGGCTACGGAAGCTGACGAATTATATAGGTGTTTGCTGGTTTTATTGTGATACCATAAATAAATCGAAAAGTAAATAAAATAGAATAGCAGTGTTTGCACTGCAGTGTTTCAGTTTGGGGGTAAGATAGCCGAAGTAATTACTGGCATAGATAGAGGCAATCCATCTAAGTCCTCAAGATAGGCAGCGCATAGGTGATTTTTTGATCACTATGTCCATGGGCCTCAGTGCCTGCTTTTCATCAGGTGGGCTGAGAGCTCAGTTGTCTACCTTCGTCCCATAAAAAAGTACTGTAGACATGCTTATGCCTTGCGAGACCAATTCGGAGCATATGTACTTATTAATTTATTGCTGAATGCTCTAATCCTGTTTAATTGTGATTGGTGGATATGAAATATATCCACATATCATCATCATCAGCCTATATCAGTCCATTGTTAGGTATACGTATGCGTATAGACGCATTAGGATACAATGCCCATGATCGCCACGCTGGGCAAGCGGGTTGGCGATCGCAGTAGTGTGTCCACTATGATGACACCGCTGCCTATCATCAATCTTCAATAAAAAAATCTGCATAATATCATATTCATCACACTTGCTGTTTAAGTTCGCCAATGCTTGCGTGCGTAGCGGGAGTAATACAAAAGTGAAATTCCCTAGGGAGTAATTGAAATGTCAGTACGTCATTTAATAATATTGTCTTAAAACTTTTTTTTTGTCTGCAAGTGTGATGAAAAACATTATCTGCATCACGGTCGGTAAGAGGAATACTAACTAGAGTCATAAAAGCCCTCCGCCTAACGGCATCGGGCTTCTAACACTCTCGTTAATAATTCCGTACTTACCTCCCTCAATGCATAATATACTAATAACAACAACAATGGCCGCGTGGTGACGGCAGTAAGAATACATTTGTCACCACCCCAACTCCTCCTGCGGATGTCGTGAGAGTCGACTAAGGGATTGAAGTGTCACTGACCATTATTTGAAAAAAGATTGATGACGGGCAGCAGCGTCATCAAAGTGGACACATTACTGCGATCGCCAATGCGCGTGCCCAGCGTGGCGATTATGGGCATTTACCTCCTAATGCGTCTCTACGCATAGTTAGTAGGAGAGGCCTACGTCCTGCAGTGGACTATCATAGGCTGATGATGATGATGATGATGACGATGATGAACAACAACAATAACATTATCGAGAAGCTTGTGAAAAATCCCAAAATTAAAATCAATTCAAAGTTTTCAATGCCAAAAAGTCATATTCTGTCATTGTCAGTGTAACATAGTGCTAAAATAATAAAGTCCATTTTACGGAACCAATTTTGGCGATTCTTTGACTTTATTACCCTGGTTTGATAGCGTACTCACAAATAAGTCGTTTATACTTGAGATGGATGTTATGGCCGCAAATCGTATAAGCTAAGTGATAAGTTCCTTGAGTAGGAATGGGCCATTCGCGTTTGAGCTATATTAGGCCATAGAAGAGGTTTTATTGAGAGCTGAAACTTGCTATGAATGATTGTTATATTTTTATGAAGTATATAGGTGATTTCACAAGAGTTGAGGTGAATGATTGCACACATATAAAAAAAACTCATTGCAAAAAATATGACGAATGAATGAAACACAATTATGTGATTTGCGTCGAAATTGACTCTTCTGTATCTTTGCTATTTATATACAGGGTGGCCCAAGATTATGAGACATGAAGGGAAAGCACCTTAAATATCGTTGATAAGATATTTCGCTGAAAGAAGACTTCATTTTATTTTGAAAATTAAATATAAGTGCATACAAAGAAGATCCAAATAAATCTAACTTTTTTTAGGTATTCTCGTAATTTTATGACGTCATTCGAAAGAATGGATAAAAAAAAATTGCTTAAGAAACATAGTATTTAAACTAAAAGAATAATCAAAAATGTTTGGTCCAAAATTAAAAAAAAAATTGTTTTTGGTTCGATTTCCAGGTGAAGCAAGTAATTTTTTGAAAAACTTTGAATGCCGTTTTATTTGTCCTTAAAAATAACATAATGTCTTGTTTTAGCAAAATATCCTCTCTAGAATATTTAAGGTACTTTTCCTTCATGTCCCATAGCTATGCCTGGGACGCCCTGTATACTCTACTCACATCGAAACAAAATCAAGTTGGAATCAATTTGTAAAGTTCCTTCCGCTTTGGGTGTATATTATCGTTTGTTACTTGTATGAAAACAACTTTGTTTCGTTACGTCGAGTGTCGAAGTTTGGCGAAATATCAAAATGGCGCACTTTGACTGTTATATTCAAATGCATAATTATCCTCTTTTCCATATGTCTGGATCATAAGATCTAAAATTATTTGTATTTTTATGCCACTGACTGTACTAGGACATAATATTATCATTATTTCATGACAATACTTAAGACAAGATTTCCTGGTTTTGTTATTTTGTAATTATTTTTCTGTATTTGAACTTCATCATCATTTATTTAAGACCTTGACACTTGTCGGTGGTGTAATTTCCATTCTATTCTATTCTCTGCCTTTTCCTTCAGCTCTCTATACGTTTCAATTTCTATAACGTCCTTCAATTGCTCCATGTAGGCTCTCCGTGGTCTTCCTCTTTTTCTTTTTCCTTCTATCTTTCATTCGATTAAAACTTTAACGAAGTAATCGTCACGAAGTAAATGAATATTGAGCTACTGTACCTATATTAATTACGGGAGCAATGTTAAGCTTTGTCAATTTATAATGTAGATGGCTGGCATAATATGGCTCAAAATAGAAGACTGCATTGATACGACTTTCTTAGGGGTCTAGTTTAAGGCACTGGTCTCACCGAGAGCTATTAAGCTACGAACTATGGGCTATAAACACGAACAATAGATACACACTCCCGTGTAAACAAGAGACACGGCGATACTCGCCCGGCGGTGATAGCTGATAGCTGGGCGAGTATCGCAATGTCTCTTTTATTTACACGGGAATGCGTATCTTTTGTTCGTGTTTATTCAATAGCTGATAGTTCATAGCTTAGTACCTCGCGGTGAGACTAGTAAGTGCCTAAAGCTAAGCAGAGCTAATGTCAATAATCTTTCACCAGTTTTTTTTCCTTTTACTGTCTTTTACTTTATTACGTGGAACATTGTTAATTTGTGTAAATGTCCAATAATTTTTATTTGTTGTAATGTCCGTGCAAGTTTGCACCGCGCTGTTGTTTAAGTAAAACTGTCTCCTTAGATACAGCTGTTTACTGTGACGTGGGTCTAATCCGAGTTTGCTCAAGAACAACTATTTATGTTAATTTACAAGATAGTTAGGTTGCTTGGGTCCTCGGTCGCTATACCTATATAATTCTAAATTTGTGTTTACTTAGTTTATCTATGATACTTAAAAAAAAATGTTTGTTTACATCAAAAGTTTCATATAATTTATACTTGAATCATCAAATTTTAAAATAATGTTTGAAATATTGATAAAAAGTCTATAGTCTATCTATGATACTTAAAAAAAATGTTTGTTTACATCAAAAGTTTCATATAATTTATACTTGAATTATCAAATTTTAAAATAATGTTTGAAATATTGATAAAAAGTTAATCTTGTGTTTCAAGTAAATGTGTTCAAAGTGCAGCCAGTAAATAATAGGTAGAATAGGTAGGGCAGGTGGGGCAGGTGTTTATACAATTTTATTTTGTGTAAATTTCAAGCATTCGAGGTTATGTTTCATGTTTCCTCTATTTTTTTTCATTTGTCCGAATCAGTTGAACACTCCTCTTTATAATATCAAAGTCCAGGGGCCCAGTTCTCAAAAGCTTGTAACTTGTAATCCAAGTAGAAGTCTCTTTTTGACTCTATTAATTAAATAACGACTTCCGCTTGTATTACAAGTTACAAGCTTTCGAGAAAATATGGGCACCAATACACATGGCTGAGATGATGAAAATTATCATCTACAAATGTATAAGCGTGGCCAATACCGTCACACTCAAAACGTGACGAAAAATGACGAAACGAAAGTGTCAAAGCACGTAATTACCGACAGCGCTTCACCAAACATCATTAGGGCTCAAAAGAACGCCAAACACGCCATCCACGCCAATGAACGCTACGGCAAATACGCCAGTGCAAATACGCGCCTGCGTACTCGAGAGGTCTGCAAACAGAGTTCTCAGGTGACAATTTCTGAAGAAGTAGGGTACATTGGGGCAATTTCGTGACTCGGTAAATTCTGTTACGGCTTGTTGATGAATAAAATATTAGATTAAATTAGAACGGGGCCGGTACAAGTTCTCTTTTGGGTAAATTAGTCTTCGGGATGAGTGAGTAAATAAAACCGTTTAAAAATATCGGTTTATAAATGGCTTATTATTTACAATGTTAGTAGGTACTTCGTTTAACGATGCTTCCATTGCTGCCGTGCGATAATAGATAGAAATATTTTTTGCGTGGTAGAAATATAATGTTATAAAGGTACATTTAAGGTGGAAGTAGGTACTAGTATCCGACGCTGTACCAATACCTACTCGTCATCTAAGCTTGAGTTGCCATTGACAAGATAAAAGCAACTATGAGGGCATTTAAACGATGTTAAATGTAGGACCGGGAAGGTTCTCGAGTGGCGGCCACGTACAGGAAAGCGCAGCGTGGGTAGGCCCCCACAAGGTGGACTGATGACCTGGTGAAGGTCGCAGGAGTCCACTGGATGCGGGTGGCACAGGACCGGTCATTGTGGCAATCTTTGGGGGAGGCCTATGTTCAGCAGTGGACGTCTTTCGGCTGATATGGTGATGATGATGATGATGAATTGGCATCACAAGAGACAGACAGTCATTTTACTGACATTGGCTTAGGAAATATATAGTCCCAGTCTGTATGACTCAGAAGCACTGACATACAAAACACTTCCTCGTTAGTGTGGCCGCAACAAGCGTCATCAAGCATGCAGAACGATTCTGACATGTTCTGTGGAAGGACGTAAGTGTGTCTGTCGGGAAGACTTTGAGAATACATATGACCTTTTTGGTTTGAAGGAAATATCTTTGTGATGGAGCGACAATTCGGGTGACAACTCAGCTTATTTGGAAACAGAATGGTCAATGTTTAAAAGTGTTACTTAAACTATTTATTAATTTTTTGATCCTTGTGAGCTCCCTCTATTACAAACAGTCGACCTTAGGCACTGGTCTCACCGCGAGCTACAAAGCTATGAATTATCGGCTATAAAAACGAACAAAGGATACGCTCTCCCAGCTCCCGTGTAAATAAAAGAGACACGGCGATACTCGCCCAGGTAACAGCTATCACCACCGGGCGAGTATCGCCATGTCTCTTTTTTTTACACGGGAGTGCGTATCTTTTGTTCGTGTTTATAGCTCAAAGTTCATAGCTTAGTAGCTCGCGGTGAGACCAGTGCCTTAAGCAGGTCGCCGCTGGACGCTAGATGGCAGGTCACTACCAAACAGTACACATGGCTGAGATGATGATAATGTAATGTATCGACAACACCAGCCTTACTTGAGATTACTGAGGAACTAGATTTATGACAGATCCTTGGTCCCTTTAATCCCGTGGGAGAAAGGCTTTGGGATGTTATGTGCGTTCGCGGCTTCACACATGATCATTATTAAGTATCCATTTGAATTTAATAATTTTAATTTGTGTGTGGTAATTGTAGTATGTTATTTAATTAAATAAATGTCTGTCAGATCCTATGATATTCCTTTAACCCATGGTGTGTAGTGACGGCGGCAAAAACTACCACAACTCTTCCCGCGGGTGACGTAAGAGTCGACTAAGGGATTGAAGTGTCAGTGACCATTCTTTGATTTGATTAATGACGGCCAGTTCGCTTGTTCAGCGTGGCGATTATGAACATTTACCTACCTGCTAATGCGTCTATACGTATAATTATTTAATATACGTCCAGGATAGGCTGATGATGTGATGTATATATATCTATCCTAAAAACATCCAGAGTGAACCCTCTGACCATTATTCTATACGTCTCTTGTGACGCACGTACGGCCAACCGCAATTACATGTATGTGGAGCGAGGCACGTACGGCACCACGCAAGTTCCGAACCCGTACAGAGTGATAGCGATAGGCTAAGCCCAGTACTTACCATGAGCTTTGGCTTGAGCGGTATCCTTCTTCTTTGTATATTTGCGATCATTTCTAAGAGAGTAGTCTAGTGGTTTGGACGTTTATCTTTCAATTCGTTTCATCATCATCATCATCTCAGCCATAAGACGTCCACTGCTGAACATAGGCCTCCCCTCTGGACCTCCACTTGTACCGGTTAGATGCGACCTGCATCCAGCGTGTCCCGGCGACCTTCATAAGGTCGTCTGTCCATCTTGTGGGTGGACGTCCTACGCTGCGTTTGCCTAGCCGTGGTCTCCACTCGAGCACTTTTCGAACATATCGACCATCTGCTCTGCGAGCAATGTGGCCTGCCCATTGCCACTTCAGCTTACTAATCCGGAGCTTACAATCCGTTTGTTCTCGTTTATTGTGTGGGAGTTCCCTTGCTTTACTTTGCCTTACTTTGCCTTACTTTTTAGTATTTTTTGTTAAAGCGGTAACAGAAATGCAGCATCTGTCAAAATTTCAACTGTCAGACAGACAGACAGACAGACAGCAGAGCCAGTAATAGGGGCCTGTTTTACCCCTTGAGTACCCTAAAACCTAACCGTTATGGAGGTTATAGATTAACACTGGATCGTAGATCGGTAGACTCGCTATCAGCTAGTAATAGCATTCAACCAGATTGTAGACCAGTTTCGATTCTACCACAAATTCCAATGCCCCACAAACTAGCTGACAATTGTAAGTGGCTGAGATTTGTTAGTCATGTGAATTCTTGTTTATGTTTATTTCGGTAAACATTTACAAATGATAAACAAACACATAGTATAAGTGACGATGAAAAAGTTTTGGGCTCACGCAACTACGTCAGGCGTACATATAATTAAAATGGTTTAAACATTTTAATTACTTACGTGTATTTAGTCACAAAGCGCGACTTTTTGGAGAGCCTAGGTCTTCATTTTCAAGCAACTGAGCCCACGTCTACGGCAAGAGCGCGGCGCGTACAGAAACACATCGCGCGTAGTGACAAATACACGTGAGTTTAACCGTATGGATTATATATATTACTGTACCACGAAAATTTAAATTCAATGTCAGGCGTCGTTTTATTAAAATAGGAGGCTGAGGACAAGATATCCTATGGGTTCTGTAGATTCGCCTGCGCTGACACAGAGCATCTTCTACGAGCATTGCACGTTCGAGCTTAAAAATTCTAAGCGCCACACAGTAGAACTGTAAATCACTAGGAGCAAAATGCATAAGTATCATAATCACCCCGTTGCAGTCCACTGCTGGACATAGGCCTCCCCCAAGGTACGCCACAGAGCTCGGTCTGCTGCTTTATGCATCCAGTTTCTGCCAGCCTCCTTATGCAAATCATCCCGCCATCTAGCCGGAGGGCGTCTCACGCTACGTTTACCAAGACGCAGTCTCCACTACAGAACACGCTTGCTCCATCGGTTATCGGTTCTGTGACATACGTGGCCAGCCCATTGCCACTTCAACCTACTAACTTTCAGAGCTATGTCGGTCACCTTGGTTCTCTGGCGGATCACTTCGTTTTGAATTTTGTCCTTCAGAGAGACCCCAAGCATAGCTAGCTCTTTCCATAGCACGTTGCGCGACTTTAAGCATGTGGATTAGCCCCACAGTCACTGTCTCCAAAGGCATAAGTATACATTGCTTGAATTCATTGTTTACTAAATTGAGAACGAACAGATTTCTCACTTTTTGCACTTAGATCGTAATGTGGTATTACATCAAGGTCGTTAACCTACAAACTGTAGTTAAATCTATTTGCGTCGCGTTATCATCAATTAGTCGTAATCCGCTGATTAATGTAAGCTGGTAATTAATTTGCAACATCATTAGCTTGTTCCTGGGGTGACACGGCCATGACAGTAGAGTTATTCTAGTACGTCTTGACATTGTAAACCAATGTCTGACATGCGGTGTGGTGACGGCAGTAAGAAAACATTTTTCACCACTCCAACTCTTCCCGCGGGTGTCGTAAGAGCCGACTAAGGGATTGAAGTGTCACTCACCATTCTTTGATAGATAATTTATGATGGGCAGCAGCGTCATCATAGTGGACACATTTCTGTGATTGCCAATCCGCTTGCCCATCGTGGCGATTATGGGCATTTACCGCCTAATGCGTCTATACACATAGTTAATAAGAGAGGCCTACGACCAGCAGTGGACTGATAGGCTGATGATATGATGATGATGATGTTTGACCAAATTTTTTTCATAGTCATTTGTATGGGAATTTTAGATGAAAGTCAGCTCGGGTTCCTGTTACAGAAATTAACAGTTTTTTTTTTCAGAGTTTTTGAGGTAAAAGACTTGGGGGTATGCGTCATTAATTTCTAAAAATCGTGAAATAAGGGACACACTAACCATCACAATTATATTATACGTACTAGGCGTTAGGGCTTTCAATGCAGGTATTTATTGTATGGAAAATACCGGGATCCCGGGATCTACAAGGCGCCATACCTCCGGTAGCTACATATCAGCCGTATTTGCTTGGGGGCGAAGCCTGCTACCGCGAACACCGAATTTCGTAAATTTTGGGGATTAGTCTCTGTCATTCCAACGAAGGCGTCATTAGAGTGACAGAGAAAAAATCCCACTTTTTCGGATTTCGTACGTCGCAGTAGGGCCGCTGCGTGTATAGCCAAGTTGCCAATCTCTAACGCTCAGTAGCGTATCGTAGTTTTTTCTCTCTATTAGGTATTTTTTGTTATCAGTGCGACAAAGACAGCCTTTTTCACGACTGACCGTTAGCGATTGACATCGCTAATACGCAATTACGAACCCTGTGATATAAAATAAAGTTGTAAAACGTAAAATGGCCTGTAACATTTATAGCCGACAACGAATTGTAATCAGAACATAATCACGCCCCCAAATGAGATTAGCCGACACTCGCCGACATTCACCGACACGCCGACACGTTACGCCGACGCGTCGTCACGTACGCCGAATTTTGTCGTGTCAAATTAGCTTTGGTTTGGTACGAAATTCATGAAATATGGATCGAAGGGTTAAAGAGAAGTGTAACTTTAGTAATAAATAGATGGTGATTTTTTATTTTCCGAGCCAAATTTTAGGCGGTTAATTCTGTTGCCATATTGAAGAATTTTTACCATGGGATTATGGGACCGGTTCGACAAAAAAAATCTGAAGTTCCAAACAAATCCTGCCATATTAGTAGGCGGAAATGTATGGCGCATCTGATTTTTAGGGTTCCGTAGCCAAAATGGCAAAAACGGAACCCTTATAGATTCGTCATGTCCGTCTGTCCGTCTGTCCGTCTGTCACAGCCAATTTACTCGGAAACTATAAATGCTACAGTAACGAAATTTTGTAAGGATATGTGTTGTATGAACCGCTACAGGAATGTGATACTAAATTGTAAAAAAAACCATTGGGGTGGGGGCCCTCCATACATGTAACTGAGGGATATAATTTTTTTTTAAGTTGTACATAAGCGTGTGGGGTATTAATAGAAAGGTCTTTGAAAATGATATGAAGGTTTATACATCACATTTTTATTTAAGCAAATCGTTTTCGAGATATCAGGTCTCAAAGTCTGAAAAATGTGTCCCCCCCCCTCTATTTTTTAAACTACGCGATATAAAATTCTGAAAAAAATATATGTTATGCACATTAATAAACTCTATCAACGATTTTTGGTTTGATAAAATTATCTCCTATAGTTTTTGAGGTAGGTTGATTTAACTGTATTTTTTTAATAATAAATTGATAATGGTACGGAACCCTTTGCGCGCGAGTCCGACTCGCACTTGGCCGGTTTTTTTTTTTATTGGTTGCCAGATGCATAGTAAAAGTTCAATTTGATCTCAAATTAGCCCTCTAAAAGAAAAAAATCAACCTGTATAGACGCTGCCAAGCAGTGTTAGTGAAAATAGTATTTATATTAAACCACAGACCTACAGCAAACAATTTGCGTGCGCTGGGGCCCCATGAACCTAAAGATTCTACGCCAAACGGTACAAAATCGTACTCTTTGCTCTGTCTATGTCTGAAAATACGGCCTGCGCTTTTGACAACTTAGTCCTTGGTGTCCCAGTTGGTCCACGTCTGTGCCACAACACTATAAGTGAGTACATACCGCGGCCCCGAGTCTCAGGCCGATTGCGAGCCTAAGGGAGGCCGGATCAAAAAAAGTACCAGTACTAGCCTCATAAGAAGGCTTAAAGTCACCCAAATGGCAATGGAGAGGGCTACGCTAGGAGTCTCTCTGCGTGATCGGATTAAAAATGAGACCATCCGCAGCAGAACCAAAGTAACCGAAATAGCTCTCCGAATCGCTAAACTGAAGTGGCAGTGGGCGGGGCACATTGCGCGTAGAACCGATGGCCGTTGGGGCGGGAAGGTTCTTGAGTGGCAGCCATGTACCGGAAGGCGTAGATAGTCGCTCCAGAAGAAAATAAAATTGTCTAACTTTTGATCCGTACATCCGTAGGTCCAAAAAATTAATGAAAAAAATCATGATTAGTGGGCTTATAGAATACTTTAAAATAAAACTATTTCGAGCATAATCGGCCTAGCCATTTTTGAATTAACTACGAAACCCTACACTGAGCATGGCCCGACATGCGCTTGGTCGGTTTTTTTATTATAACAGACGCTTACCTGAAGTGGAAATAATAATTTAGTCCCTTACTGGTAGAAACAGCCTTATGTCACATAATATATTGCTATAATGTAGGTACACTCATGTACCCAGGTGGCGGTCATTGCTCTCACGGCAATGACCGTTTGTTATGATCACGCGCAGTAGATAGAGCATAATTCGATTTAGTCACTTACGGTGACGTACACATGACACACATGACGTACTAATGCGATTCAGTTTAGGTCGAGAGAAAGGGACAAGGCTATAAGAGCCGTATATCTCTGTCCCTTTCCCTGAACCTAAACTGATCGAGTTCAGGTCGAAGCATTTGTAGTGCCAATATAAGAAAATAGTACATTACGACACGAGTGAGTGAGTGAGCAAAAACGAAATTCGAAACGAGTGGCGATATTTTAAAACACGACCGATAGGGAGTGTTTTAAATCGA
>JALPQI010020120.1:0-21461 GCA_025490895.1 Thaumatotibia leucotreta
CAATTTCGGCCTAAGTTTTGTTTAAAGAATAGTTTAGATCTAGTAGAGAGGATCAAGGGTATTAACTTGCCTGAGAATGCTATCCTTCTTTCGTTGGATGTAGACAGTTTATTTACAAATGTACCGTATGTCGAAACATTGGACATCCTTCGTGGTATGTTTGAAAGACAGCGGCTGCATCCGGGAGAGGTGGATGAATTATTGCAACTCACTGCTATTTGTATGAAACAAAATTATTTTAGATTTGGGGGTCAATATTACCTGCAAAATGATGGTTTGGCTATGGGTTCACCATTGAGTCCTTTAATGGCTGATATTTTTATGGATGACTTTGAAAACCAGCATATTGTAGGTAATAGGGATATTTTGTACTATTTTAGGTACGTGGATGATTTAATTATTTGTTGGACGGGCAGTGTGACACAGCTGGATGCATTTTTTACTGAGGTTAATAACAAGCACCCGAAAATTAAGTTTAAGAAAGAATTAGAGCAAGACAATTCACTTAATTTCCTGGACTTGACGATCACAAGGGTTAATAACAGACACGATTTCCGAATTTTCCGTAAGCCTACACAGACTGACGCAGTTATACCAGCTTCTTCTATACATCCGTGGCAACATAAGTTAGCGGCTTTTCATTGTTATGTGCATAGATTGTTGACTGTGCCTCTTTCTGATGACCATTATCGGCTAGAATTGAATAACATCTATCACTTGGCGGTTTCTAACGGCTACGATAAGTCAGTTGTGGATGGTATAATCAGAAAGAAACAGAATGGCATGATCAATAATATGTTGTATGCTGCACGGCCGTCTGAACCCACCAAGAAATTTCAGGCAAGCATTACGTATGTTGGCAAACTATCAGATGATATTTACAAAGTTTTGAAGTCTAATAATATTAATGTTGCTTTTAAGACAAACAATACGTTACATTCAAAACTTTGTAACGGCAAAGATCAAATTGAGACGGGCAAGAAGTCTGGTGTGTATAAGCTAACTTGTGATGATTGTAATAAGGTGTACGTGGGGCAAACGGGCCGTAATTTTAACACAAGGTATAAGGAGCATGTTACATCTTATAGGCATAACCATCCAGAACGTTCAAATTTCGCGAAGCATTTGATAGAGAGTGGCCATAGTTTATCTGAGGACCACTCTTTTAATGTTCTGCACGTTTGTGATAAAGGTTTACGTTTGAACGTTCTGGAACAATTGGAAATAGTTAGGTACAACGGTAGAGGTGTAATTATTAACGAGCAGCTGAATGTTGCGTCATCGCCGTTATTACGAATTTTTTCCGTTGCCAGGGGGGGAGAAGGGGGTAGGGGGCGGGGTCAGGGTGAGGTTATAAATATGGCCGACCAGACAGGACAGCTCATTCTGTTGCCGGACACCAGACCGACAACATCGTCAACTCCTGATGATGCCTCGTAGAGAGGCGAAACACGTGTCGAGTATAGTTTTATTGGTGGTGGTTTGTTATAGTTATTTGCGTATTTATTTTTGCGGCGGGAGGGTGGGAAAATTAATTGCATGCAAAAAATACGCAAGTAATTATAGCGGGTTACACTAATTAGCTACACATTCTGTATCGCGGAAGAGCAAAGCAATATTGTTCATCCTTTTAGTAGTTTTGGCTATTCTAATACATTTCTGATCACAGTTTCAGATAATTCTAGAAAGCGACCATAAAAAGCGAGTCTGTTTGCAGTATTTTCTGAAAAATGACACCTGACTCGTATTATTTGATCGCGAGTTTTCCCAATGACTCTAAATTAAAACTTGTAAGTAGTTTTGGAATTAATGCAAGTTTAATTCTTCTCGTTTTTTTGCTGACCCACACTCTCACTGGTCATCTTCATCATACTAGTAATTATTAAGAAGTATAGCTACAATCACCAAATCATAGAAAGTCATTGAAAATCTGAAACTATTTGAATTCAATCACACTCCGAGACAAAAAAAATTGCAATGGTACATTATTTTCTTTGTTATTTAACCCCAGCTGCCAGCTACGTTCGTATATTAACATTTTTCGTCTTAGCAACTGTAATGACCACCCAGTATAAATAGAGAAACTGCATCTTAATATGCAATACATTTAATTAGGGTTCATATTTGAACGACTGGTGATAGATCCCCGTGAAACAAGAAGATAAACATGCAATTTGCATTAACATTAGTATGTCGGATATTGACAATCAGTATTATTTACTAGTCTCTATGATGTAACCCCCATTGAGCCATTCCACTTTTACGATAACCTATAACCGGGTCATATGCACTTACCTGACACGTTATATTGAATTTATTTTTCATTGTCTCCTTTTTTAATAAAGCTTGGCTCATGTGGCTTTATGGCTCGGTCCGTGTGAGGAGCTTTGCCACAGATCACCTTCACACTATAGCACTAGATAGTTCATTTAGAGTGTTTTTTGAATCTCAAAATTAGGAAACATGAAATTATCCCAAGAAGTGAACCTACATGTAAAGCAACCTAGTTTTAAGTAACTTTAGACTGATATCGTCGGCTGACAACCAAAACTCACTATAAAAACTGTCACTAATCTTAGCAACCTCTTATGTCAGTATTGAATCAGAACTTAGATACGATCTCTATTTCAAGTAGGTATTTGTTACATAGTGAGTTTTGGTTGTCAACCGACGATAGTATGGTTCAAATACATCCATTTACATAAAAACTCAATGTTTATTATTATTTTGGCGATATCTATGACTCAAGACGTGTGCAAGTAGTAAAAGTGGAAGTGCGTACGAGCCGCATAGCTGGTTACATTTATGTGTTTTTTTTTGCAATTTTTTTGGAAAAAATAGTAGACTAGGGTAAGGACATTTGTGGCCTTGTTGTACACTCTGCTTTTCACTTCGATAGCGAGGAAAATAAAACACATTTTTCACGACAATTTGCGCCATTACATTGTCGTAAAGCGAAAGAACATACATATAACCAATACCCACACACTCACTTTTTTTTTTCAACATTGTGATCAGGTTCAGATGGTTGGTTTTCTGTCAAGTCAAACATTTTTAAACTACAATCGACTCCTATTTTATGTGATTTAGTACATTTTATGACAGAAAATGCGGAATTCTAACAATTGAAGCAAAAATGAAATACGTAATATATTAATATAACAAGTTTTGCCATCTACACTATTTTATTGCTCAGTAAACTGTTTTGCTGTTGAGACCCTTAGTCTCAGAAAAAAAAATGCTATTTTATGTCGTCTACGCCCCATGTACAGATGAACTTTTTGAGCATGAGATTTGAAAATACTTTGCTGTTTAATTTTTCTGGCCCGAGTTTTTGCATTATTTATGAAGCGGTATCTAGTGAAATATGATCTATTCGTTATTAAACTAGCTTCAACTAGGTGTTCTTTGTTTGAGTCCTTTGTGTAGGACAATAAATAGATAAATAAAATTGTGCTACCCAGAACGGTGATGTAGCAGGTGTGAGATTGTTTTCTTTAATGTAGTGTAGAAAGGACTAGAGTAGGTATTAGTTAGGTACGTAGGATTTTACGTAGGTACTTACTATTGACATTATAAAAGTCACCTTACAGAATTTATGTACTTAGTGCGTAATTGTAGTCCACCTCGTTTAGAAAAGGATAAATTAATCATAAACTTTACATGAAATCTATAATCACGCCATTTAGTTTGACATTAACCAATATAAAAAAAAATGTAATCATGGTTTGTTGATCCTAATAACTACTGCCTTTTAATCTTCGGTTTTAATTTCATTCCGGTTAATTTTTCATGACCCCAAGGGTATTCCTTATAATCAAACCAATTGCAACAACTTAAATTGTTTAATTGAACAAAAATACGATACGACCAATAAAGTCCACAAAAATAATTAAACTGAAAACCAAATCCAGTCTATCCAATAGGTATTTAATCCCTTCATCGTAAAATTTGCCTCTCGTATAATTGAATGCAGTAAAACAGTATTACACTCCACCTCCCCACGGGCTAGAACGAAAGTTACAAAGCCTACAAAAACATAAAAAAATCAACCACTTGTTGAGGGTAAACCGGGATAAATCCGTATGTAAATTACCCCAGACGGCATTACAGACGTCCGTGCGACCCTTGTCTCCTCTATACGGCAGAGTAAAGACATGAATTTTATTTCCATCTTTCTATGAATAAATTGAGACCTATGTGTTGTTTATTTTGTCTGGTATCTATGGGATTACCGTGGGCGATATCAAAACATGTCTTAACCCTCTAATGCATATGAAGCCAAATATGGTTTCATTGGTTTTGGACTCTATTGACTGCTGTTAGGGTTCAAATTTGAAATGCATTTTTGCCTGTCTTATGCATTAGAGGGTTACATGACACTGTACCATATACCTATGCACACTTTTTCTACAAATCTGGTTGAATATGCACTTAAAGTGTACTTAGGCCCAAGGAGGTAGCATTGCCAACACAAAAAAAACCGTCTCAAATGATTTTTATAAATATCTTTTATGTGACACTGTACCATATAAGCACACTTTTTGTATAAATCTGGTTGAGTATGTATTTAAAGTGGACATAGGATACCTCCTACCGCATTGCCTATGCGAAAAAAACCGTCCCTAATGATTTTTATAAATATTTATAACTAACTTTCTTTGGCAAGGAACGCTTCATTCTAGATCACCTTCCTGAAATTTGAGCATTGTGCAAAATCCTGGCGCAACGTAGGTAATAATTTGACAATTCACATTTTGCTCAAGCCGTCCGTTCTCATTGGTTTCGGTTATTCTAGGAATTTGAACGTAGCAAATGGGACTGAGTCTAGTAATATCAATCGGAAGATATGACCTAGGTCACCAATGCGTCCTAGTTAGATCCTAGAAACCGGACGCTGAGATAACGAAGTTATCACGTGCCAATATTTTGAACGAAATTGGACAGAAACACAGGGTGAGCATTCGCGCACATATGCATATTTCATACGCTATTTGGAATAGAAAGGCAGTAACTCTCATAAAGGTATTATTTAACTATCTACATTTTTTCTTTTGGTTGGCAGTACATAAATAATGACATAAATGTATTAAAACACTTACCGCATGATATTGTACACAACAGTATCGGCTAAAATTCTAATAAAACAATCTTAGCATACTCAAAGTAATTCTTTAGCATTCATCTTCATTTCAGCCAGAGGACGTCCACTCTGGAGCTATATGCCATAATCACCACGCTTGGCAGCAGGGTTGGCGATTGCAGTGTACTGCATCGCAATGTGGATGCTACAGCCCAGCCCATACATCACTGGTGCGTCTGGTCGCAGTTTGAGGACATAGCAACCATGGTCCACCTTAGTATTTTTAGTATCTTTTAGTAGTTCAATTTTCCTAATCAGAATGCCATAGGTATCAATTAAATTATATCATTAACCACATGACCACAATTTTTGTTACTCTTTGTACTCGTATCTTTTTATTGCTGAGTTGTACCTAACCGTCATCGTTATATTGTCAGCTAAAATTATTATTATTATTCATTATTATCAAAATATATGGCATCTAGGATTGCATCTAGGACGTATTATACTAATCTATTGGCTGGATCGTTCTGTCAAGGGTGGTCGGTGTAACTTGCCTTTTGTCGTATTTATTTGATATTAAAGAAAGTCGTCAGTCAGTGCATTTGATTACCTTCAGGGAAATCGATATTCCAGCCATACTGTGGAATAATTATTTGTTCCTCACACTAATTATTTTGCAATTTGTACCTACATGCGGTGTAAGGGTTAAGGGGCAGCAGGCCAACATATAATTTTAAATTATCTTCTCTTATTTCGGTTTATGAGACAGAGCTATGTTTTCCGTTAAATTTTTAAACATGTAGTGTTTGCGTGCTTTAAAATATAATTATTTATAAGGATAGTGTTTGAGAAAGGTTTTGTGTCTTATAATACTCGTAAGTAATTTATAAAATATTGTTACGCCGGTGGCATGATAAAAATTACAAATCGGTATATAGCTAAATTTCCCATAGGAGTGAAAGAGAAAGCACTATTAGATAGAGACAGCACGAGAGAATGTTCTGGAAGGATGTGAACGAGACAGCTATAGAGAGAACATTCTAGACGGGTGTGAAAGAGAAACCTGTAGAAAGAGACAGCGATACTCTAGAATGTTCGCGCACCTAACTCGGGAACTTTCTAGAGACGAATCTTCTCGTACTTTGTAGATTTGAGTGGCTGGTATAAATACACAGCATGTCCCGGCCAAGGGTAGTTTTCTATCGAGACAGCGAAGAGCTAACATTAAGAGCGAAGACTGCGATTCTATCGGCGAGTTTGAGAGTGTAAAAGTGTACCAGTGTGAAGTGTCAGTGTGTGATTAGTGTTTTAGTTTAGTGTTTGTTCTTTTAACTAGTAATTAAAGTATCAGTTTTAATTAGTGGCTTATTCATACATTTTCTATAGAAAACCCACCCCACGAACGTAACAATATTTTAAAGATAAAACCGTTAATAATAAATACATTACAAAAACAATATGACTTAAATAATATTATATAAATTAAACTAAATCTAAAATACAAATTAACTGTAGAGACTTTAACCTCGTTCCGGCTACCACCCGGTCCAAACGTGCCGAGAATGCGAGCAGCATTCCCGCGCTGGATGGCCAATGTTGGCAACATCGGACAACCACCACTGCCTGCATCTTCCGGTGACATTATTGGCGGCAAGAGGCAGTTTCCGGCCGACAGAGGGCGCCACTCCGTTGAATAAAACCGGCGTACATGGCGGGGCGCGGACTCACATTTTCAGGCCGTGTAGCCAACTACGGAATAGCTCCAGCTTACCTACTCGCCCGGATCGCCTAAAGAAACTCACCGCTGCAACCATTTAGCACCGTGGTGCCGCTGTCGTTCCCGGCCTCCCACAAGCGGGTCTCACCGGGTTCGGCTTCGGCTAACGGAGCGAGGTGGCCTGCAGGCAAGTCGCGATCGCGAGTGGCTACGCACCAAAGAAGTCTGAAAACAAACCGATATCTCAAAACCAGCGTATATTGCCCCCGCCGGTGCGTTAGCATAGGTGGGGGTAGTTCGAAACCAAGGTAGTCATAACTACCCACAGGAAAATGCCGAAATAAATTTCGGCAAAAACAAGTAAAGATGCCTTCCACACCTCGGGGAAACGACCCCGCGGTCCGGAAAGCCACCCGGCCCCGGACCATCCCCACCCGACGCCGTCCGGAGGAGATAACGGCGATGCGGCGCGCCATGGAGATCCTGCGCGTCGCCGGCCAGGAAGCCCTCCGCTTCCCCATTACACCGACTTCGGAGGGAGCCGGAGAAATCCAGTTTTCCTCCGAAGCCCTCCGAGCGCTAGAGGACCTACGCCCTCTACAACACCCGCCCACGGGACCACCACCAAGCTCCTCGGGAGCAGCAACAGCTACCCCGAAGCCTACGTTCGCGCAGGCAGCCGCAGCCCCGCCGCCGCCGCCTCGACGCACCCCCCCGAACCCCCCGAAGCCGCAACATATGCCGCCGGCCCCAACCAAACCGCCGACCCTCGCCAGGAGGACTGGCGGGGCGCCGCTACCCCAGCGAACAGGCACCGCCGCGACCACAAATGCTGGCCGCACCCAACCCCGTGCCCCCCGCACCCCCCTCGTGCCCCCCGCAAAGGCACAGAAACCCGCGACGACCGCCACCCGTGCCGCCACGCCCCGCCCTACGATGGAAGGGCCAAAGCTCGCTGCCCCCCACGACCTCGCAAGCACCGCGAACACTTCTGCGCCTCTGGGTTCTCCCCAAACGCCGGCCCCGGCCCGCGTTCTATCCCCGTCGCGCTTCCCGCCGCCCACGAACCTGCTGCCGCCATTTGCGACCACCAGCCCCGGCCCCGCCCAGAAACGCCAGGGCGGCGCCACGCCACCACCCGCGACTCTCCCGCGGCTAGAACTGTCGCCGATGGAGGTGGTGACGCCGAATACCCCGACGCCGCCTGCCACCCTGGAACCTGAAGAGGGTGAAAGAGACGGAGGAGGAGAAGAAGAAGAAGAAGACGCCGACGCAAACCCCCCCGCCCCCGCCGCCGCTGGGACAAAGGGGAGAAGATACCCACCACTCATCGTGGAGACGATGCCTGATTGGCCCACACATTTCCGCAAGCTGCGGGAAGTGTTGGGCCATCAGGTTAATGCGCGCCCCCTGGGAAAGGGGATTATCTTCACCCCCAGAGACGAGGACGAGTACAGGGCCGTCCAGTCACACCTCCTAACCACCGGACTGCCCTGGTTCTGTTACGGCCTCCCAGCCGAACG
The DNA here is from genome assembly GCA_025490895.1 of Thaumatotibia leucotreta. Lineage (NCBI taxonomy): Eukaryota > Metazoa > Arthropoda > Insecta > Lepidoptera > Tortricidae > Thaumatotibia > Thaumatotibia leucotreta. Next base: position 8,327 of record JALPQI010020120.1, read on the forward strand.
GAGCCTGAAGGTGGCCATCAGAGGGCTGCCGGCGAACACCGTGCCGGCAGACATAGAAGAGGACCTGAGGGCCAAAGGCTTCCTACCGGAATATGTCCGCCAGATCCGCGCGCGCAGCGGCCGGCCTGGGTGCATTTTCCACGCCCAGCTGCAGCGCACGGCGGACACTGCCCCGGGCGTCTACGCCATCACCGAACTCCTGGGGATGCCAGGAGTTAAAATCGTGGCCTGGCGCGGCAGGAAAGGCCCCGCGCAGTGCCACAGATGCCAGGGTTTTCGACATTCGTCAGTTAATTGCCATCGCCCCCTGGCCTGCGTCCGCTGCGCGGAACCCCACGCTGCCCACGATTGCCCGCGACCACGCGAGGAACCCGCGACGTGCGCGAACTGCAGGGGCGAGCACCCTGCTAATAGCACCCAGTGCCCCGCTTACAAGAAAGAGGCACGCAACAAGAAGGCCGGAGTATTGGCGCGCACCGGCGCAGCACTCCAGGCCTCGTCGCAACCCGCTGTTGAAGCTGGCAACGCAGCGCAGTCCCTCATGGCAGCTGCCAATGATGGGAAGCGCCCGACTGCCAGGAGGCGCAAACGCGGAGGGAAGAAGAGGGTGAACAGGGACCCCCTCCCCCCCGCCCCGCAGCAACCACCGGCAGCACAGACCACAGAGGTGCAGCCGAAACCCGTACCAATCCCGCTCCCTACGGTCGCCGCCCCTTCACAGGGGAAGAAGGTGAAGTTAGGAACGGGACCCAGCGCAGCACCAAGCGCTGACAGCAGAGTGGAGGCGATCACCATGCTGGTGGAGATCCTCCAGGAGTTGTTGGCAACCATACAATCGGGACAGAGTCCGGTCCCGGTTATCCTCAGAAGGCTAGCTGACCTGTATAGCGTTCACTAGCCAACTGAGGATCCTCCACTGGAACGCCGACGGGCTCAGCACAGCCAAGGTCACCCTGCTTCGTCGCCTCCTGGCCGAGAGGAAGATCGACGTAGCCCTGATTTCGGAGACCCACCTTAAGGCAAGTGACCGCCTTAAAATCTCGGGCTACGTCGCATACCGCCAAGAAGAGCTGTCGACACTGGGACGAGCCTACCGGGGATTGGCCGTCCTAGTAAAGAGACAGGTCATCCACCAGCCGCTGCCGAAGATGACCCTCCGATTATCATACGCCCTTGGCGTAGAACTCTGCGTTGACCGTCACCCTCTGCGTGTGTTTGCATTTTACAAGCCACCTAGCACCCGCTTGGCCGTGGCTGATGTTCACGAACTGCTGAACTCGCCGCTGCCAACAATCATCGCCGGAGACTTCAACTGCAAACACACAGCATGGAACTCCACAAAGACTTGCCCTGACGGGCACAGACTCCTCAACGACGCAGAAGCCCAAGGGTATGAGGTGCTAGGACCGGAGGTCCCCACGCACTTCCCACACGCAGCTGCCCACACCCCGGACGTCATCGACCTCATGGTAGTACGCGGCCTTACCTCATGGCCCGCGCAGGACGTCCTGGATGACCACCTCATCTCCGACCATCAGCCCATCTTGGCCACCCTGGAACTGACACCGACTCGGACGGTGCCAACCTCACCTCGACGACGACAGGATTCGGGTCGCTTCGAAGCCTACATGAGCGAACACACTCCGTCCTTCCCCGTGACCACAGCGGAGGAAGTTGACCACCTTGCAGAGGAGTTCGCCTCATGTACCATTGCCGCCCTGGCTGACTCTGCAGTCGAGCCCGCCGCAAGCCAGCCACGCAGAAGCACCCCCGCCTTCATCCTGTCTCTCATTGAGAGGAAGAGGAAACTGCGCAGACTCTACCAGCGCACGCGATGTCCAACCCTGAAGACCCAGCTGAACTCCCTCGCCGAGAAAATCTCGAAAAGCCTCGCGGCTTTCTCTGAGGATTCTTGGCTCGAGTATGTCGAGTCAGCTGGAGAGGATTGGAACGACATCCATCGCCTATGCCGAAGAGTCACAGGAAGACCAGCACCTATCCGCCCTCTTCTTGCCGGTGACGGAACCCCACGCTACCGTGCAGAGGATCGAGCGGAAATCTTCGCTGACCACCTGGAGTCGCAGTTCAGGCCGAACCCGTCCGAGGACCCAGAGCAGGAAGCAGCTGTAGAGCAGCACCTGGCGAACTACTTCGCCACGCCCATAGCTCCGGACGAAGACCCCATCATCCTTACCCCGGGTCAAGTCCAAAGGATGATAAGACGCACCCCGCTGAAGAAGGCGCCTGGCCCCGATCGCATTCCGAACGAGGCGCTGCGCCACCTACCCCCGCGAGCCATCGCGACGCTGGCGCGGCTTTTCACCGGAGTCTTGCGAACCTGCCACTTCCCGCGCCCCTGGAAGCAGGGTCGCGTCATCATGATTCCCAAGCCCGGGAAGAACGTCCTTCGCCCCGAGAGCTATCGGCCCATCACACTGCTGCCTACGATCTCGAAGGTATTCGAGAAGCTGCTCCTGCCTCACCTGACGCCACATATCCAGCCGCGAGACGAGCAGTTCGGCTTTCGGGCCGAACACTCGACGACGCTCCAACTCGCCCGCGTGCTGCACCACGCTGCAGCAGCCTACAACAAGCGGGAACACACTGTCGCCGTACTTCTCGATATGGAGAAAGCCTTCGACCGCGTGTGGCACTCCGGCCTTCTCTACAAGCTGGCCACGTCTACTACTCCGCGCCGAGTAGTTAAGACGGTGGCCACCTTCCTAGAGAACCGCCGCTTCCACGTGGCCGTGGAAGATGCCACTTCGACCGACCGCACCATCCTCGCCGGAGTGCCCCAGGGGAGCTGCCTCTCGCCCGTGTGCTATGGGCGATACACGGACGACATCCCGACCAGCGAGGGCGTAATGCTCGCGCTGTACGCCGACGACGCTGCATACATAGCGTCGTCCATCCGCCTGTCACACGCAGCGCATAAGGCCCAATGCGCTCTAGAGGCCCTCCCCGCGTGGTTGAAGAAATGGAGGCTGGCCGTAAACGTCCAGAAGACCCAGGCGATCGCCATAACCCGCAAAGTCCTGATGCCGCCGCGTCTGACCCTCCTGGGGCAAGGCATTGAATGGGCCCCGATGGTAAAGTACCTTGGGGTAACCATCGACCGCCGCCTCGCCAAGAACGTGGTAGCACAGACGCGCGCTGCTCGCATCCTGCTCACCCCGGTTCTGAAGTCCCGGCTCTCCCTACGCGTGAAGACAGGCATTTATAAGACCTACGTCCGCTCTCGACTCACGTATGCAGCCCCCGCGTGGTACGCGCTGGTGGGAGAGTGCAATAGAAAGCGACTGGACTCTCAACAGTCGCTGACCCTACGCACCATCGTAGATGCCCCCCGATACGTGAGGAACGATGTGATAGCCCGGGACTTGAGAGCAGAACCACTGCGGGACTTCGTGGCACGCCTGGCCGATCGGATGTTCGGACGCGCGGACGAGTCTCGCTGGACCCACCTACGGGACATAGCGCCGTATCATACGCGCCCGCCCGATCACAAGGGGCTGCCGCGCGAGCTCGCGCCTGCAGCCCCCTCCGCCCTGGACTGACCCCCCCCCACTGGATGAGACACCCCCCACCCTGACACTGGCTGACGATCGCTGGCTGGGCCTCCCCCAACGGGGTCCCACCCGGCTGGCTTGATCTCGCCAGTGTGAGAAGACCCTGGACATGACAACCCACCGGAGCCTTGAGAGAGGCCCCAACCACAACGACCCAGCCATAGTCATGGCTGGCGGAACAGACACCGCTGAAAGGGGCCGATGCCCCGAACAGCATCCCCAAAACCCCCACCAGGGTTTTGAGAAGAAAACCACGACGACGGCGCGGACTTTTTGCGGGGTTGGCACTCGACACGAGAACATCGTTGGTTTACCAGAACTACTTTGTAATTATTGTAATTAACGATTAAAATCAAGCACTTATTAATTATTAAACGCTGTATGTTAATTATCTGATTCAAAGTAATAAATCTATTTATATATTGGTGTTCATCAGTTTTATTACATGACTTAGCACCTGTAGTTTTCATCAGAAGTGTTCTATCCACGCGTCATGGGGAAGAATAAAAAGAAAACCCGTAAACATAAACGCGCTCGATCATCCAGTAGTTCTAGTAGCATTTTAAGTTCTGACAGTGAGAGTGCCCGAACCCCGTCACCTCCACCTCCGAAGAGAAGGAAACGAGACCGGTCAAGTAAGCCTTTACGCAAAAATGGACCCGAAACTGTAAGTCACAATAATACGAATACCTCGCACAACATAATACCCGAGTTTGACCCTTTGAAAGATGACATTAACTCATGGCTTAGAATAATTCAATCTTACGCAAGTACTTTCTCATGGTCTGATGAAATAACCCGTTATCAAGCCTTGAATAAGTTAAAAGGTTCAGCTAAAGTGTGGTATGACTCATTGCTGCGCACTGATCACCAATGGCCCTCATGGAAATGGTCAGATTGGCATACTAAGTTATCGGTTAGTTTTCAAATCCAACGAAATATGTTCGAACTTTTAAAGGAAATAACCGAACGGAAGCCAGTTGATAATCAATCTCTGTATGAATTCTATTTTGACCAGAAATGTAAACTCGATCGATTGCGTCTAAATTTCTCAGATCAGGATGTTATTTCAATAGTTCTCGGGAATATAGGAGACGGAAACATAGAAGCAAATTCATTCAATTCATGTGATCAATTCGCAAGTTATTTACATAGCCGGACATATAAAGCAAAGAAACAAACAAACGTGTCATGTTCATTACCAAAGGCAAATCAAATTCAGTCGCAAGTCAATACCTCAACTAATTCAGCTTTGTCTACAAACAGTCGAGCCATGTCATCGGGTTTGGCCGGTTCCAACGAAGGTAGTTCACAAGCGCGAAAAATAATTAAATGTTTTCTATGTGGCGGAAATCATAAACGAATGCAATGTGATATAAAGTGTGAATATTGTGGGATTAGAGGCCATATTGAGTCTACATGTAATCGAAAGAAAAATGTTAAAGTAGAACAAAAAACCGAAAAACCTGAGACTAAGTTTGTGTCGTCATCGAATTCGCGGAACAAATTCGTAAAGAAGGTAGTTCTGAATGATGTTTTGGTTCATGACGCATTCATTGATCCGGGAAGTAGCTGTTCAATTATATCACAGTCATTAGTAACTAAACATAGTTTACAGTCGACAAAGTTAGCTTCACCGGTAAATTTACAAGCATTTTCCAAACATATGTTAAAAACGGTTACTACTGTGCTTAAGGCTAATTTGAAACTTGACTCCGTGAATGTAAAAAATGTAGATTTTTACGTAATGGATGATCTAGATGGTTGCGACATTTTGATTGGTCGAAACGTGACGGAACGCCCCGACTTGATGTATTCTCGAATAGGTACAGTTTTAAAGTTTGATTATGCTAAAACTTTGAACGAATTTTGCAGTACTATTGATGTGACTGAACTTGATGCCGATTCGAACCATGCCGAATTGATGACTTTGTTTCGTAAATATAGTGATTGTGTAGCTAGGAATGTCAAGGAATTGGGCAAAGCAAATAATCACGAAATGATAATAGATGTAACGGATCCCCGTCCAATTCAATGTCGACCTTTTAGATCGTCTCCAGCAGATAGACAAGTGATTCGGGATATGGTAGATGAGTTGTTAGCTAACAAAATAGTGCAACATAGTAATTCTCCCTATGCGAGCCCTGCGCTTTTAGTCGGCAAGAATATGGAGAAAAACGACTATGCATAGATTATCGGGCCCTAAATAAGATTACAGTTAAAAACAAATATCCTATGCCTAGGATTGAAGATTTAGTAGATAGGTTACAAGGGAACGAGTGCTTTACCAGCCTCGATTTAAAAAGTGGATACTACCAAATACTAATGAGCCCCGATTCAATACCTAAAGGAGCATTTATCACGGAAGACGGCCATTACGAATTCTTACGGCTCCCTTTTGGTTTAGTGAACGGTCCGGCATGCTTTCAGGAAATGATGAATAAGGTTTTAGGAAATTTGAGATTTGGAAATGTAATTGTCTATCTTGATGACGTGTATTTAGTTACGAAATCTGTTGAGGAGAACCTTAAATTGCTTGAACAAGTGCTAGAGATTTTTCGTGAAAACGGTTTAACGCTTAATTTAAAAAAGTGTCACTTTTTTAAATCTCAAATTGAATTTCTCGGTTACAAAATAAAGCCAAACGTAGTTATGCCCAATGATTCTAAATTAGAAGCGGTGAAATGTTTCCCAACACCCAAAAATATTCACCAACTTCGTCAGTTTTTGGGTTTAATAAGCTATTTTCGTAAGTTTATTAAGAATTGCGCAATGCTTTCGGCACCGCTGACGAAGTTGCTGAAAAAAGACTCTGTCTGGGTTTGGGAAAATAGTCATGAACAAGCATTTCTGATGTTAAAAGAAAAAATAATGTCAAGTAACGTTTTGTCTATGTTTGATCCGTCGAAAGAGAAAATTTTGTATACAGATGCTAGTCGAGAAGGTGTAGCTGGTATCCTTATGCAAGTCACTGATGAGGGCGAAAAACCAATCCATTATTATAATCGGCAAACTACAGAAGACGAAAAGCGTTATCATTCTTTTGAACTTGAATTGCTCGCGATCATATCGTCGTTACAAAAGTTTCGGCTATATTTACTGGACTCTCCTTTCAAAATAATAACGGATTGCAATGCGGTTCGATATGCATTAACAAAAAAAGAAATAATCCCTCGCATCGCAAGATGGGTTTTATTAACACAAGAATTTGCTTTTGAAATACATCATAGGGAGGGCTCTCGTATGCAACACGTTGACGCATTAAGCCGAAACCCGGTCCCTTCAGGAGAGAAAAACGAATCCGAAGTAGTGTTGTCCATAACTGAGGGGGATTGGTTAATGTCCGTGCAGTTACAAGACCCAGAGCTAGTTAAAATCAAAGAAACATTAGAGTCAAGACAAGCCGAGGAACACAGGGACATTTTCAGTAAATATGAGATGCTAGGTAATAAAGTTTACCGAAGAACTAACCGAGGTCGTGGTTGGGTTGTACCAAAATCTTGTATCTGGCAGATTATAAAAAGTAACCACGACGATGTGGGTCATTTTTCGGTAGATAAAACCGTGGAGCGTATTGAAAATTTGTATTGGTTCCCAAGAGTAAGACATACAGTGAAAAAATATATTAAAAACTGTATCAATTGCATTTATTACAAAATAAAAGGCGGTCCTAAAGAAGGAGAATTGTATCCATTACCGAAATATGCCCAGCCATTCCATACGCTTCACGTAGATCATTTAGGTCCTTTTGTGAAATCAAAATGCGGTAACAAGTATTTGCTAGTGATGGTAGATTCGTTTACCAAAGGACTATGCGTCAAAATGGACCAAAATCCAACAGAGCTGGGAGTAGTGTCATTAAAAAGGTCTGCTTATGTACTTTGTTTCATTCTATAGGTGCAAAGTTGAATTCCGTTGCATAATTTTGTATGAGTAAAGCGTTCTGCGGGTACTCTATAAGTAAATCACCGTCGTCCAGACATCATTTATCATAGTATTTACTCTGACTAAAATACAAATATCTCGGTTTTGCAATGGAATTGAACAAAGTGCCCATAGAATGAAATGAAATAAATGTAAATACCTATTTAATGACACCACTTTCAGCTCTGTTGGTTTTTGGTCCACTCTCCATACAAATCTGCCCATAGTCCTTTGTATTTATCTTTCCAGTAAAGACAACAAATTCAGCTGAGGTGATAACCGAGCTAGACCAAGTCTATAAACATTTTGGTAACTCTAGGCGAATTATTAGTGACGCAGGTACTGCTTTTACATCTAAAGACTTCACTCAATACTGTGCGAAAAAAAATATTCGGTTGCATACAATTGCTACCGGTATGCCCCGTTCCAACGGGCAGGTGGAGAGATTTAATAAAACAATCTTAGATGCCATGAGAACCTTAGGTGCCAATAGCGAAGAGGATAGTTGGGATCAGTACGTTACAATGTTGCAACAGGGCTTGAATAGTACAGTTCATAAAATTACAAAATCAGTGCCAAGTGAAGTTTTCTTTGGGTATCGCTTGAGAACTGATGGGGATAATATTATGGGTAGGGAACTTGATAACGGGGAACTTACAGATGTGACCGATTTGCGTAAGAAAGTGGCTGAGAATCTAAAAGCCAGTGCGATAAGTCAAAAAGAGAGGTTTGACAATTCAAGAATAAAAGCAAGGAAATATTCTGTTGGTGATCTTGTACTTATAAAAATTCAAAGCAAGAATAACGATGGCCAAAGTACCAAATTGATGCCCATTTTCAAAGGTCCATTTCAAATAAAAAGCGTATTAGGAAATGACCGATATGAGGTGACGGATTTAAGAGGGTCAGAACGCAGTAATAAAAAGTATACGGGTACGGCAGCAGCTGAAAATATAAAGCCGTGGATCAAAATCCATGATTGGGAATCAGAATAATTTCTGTGAGTACTCCGTGTTGGCAAATGGGTAAATAAATGTAGGTATTTAAAATAATATTTTGAATACTTTGTTCATTTTTATTTATTATTTATTGAATCCAAGTACATATATTAAGTTATTACTTATTAGAAAAACTAATTAAATTCCATTCCAAAGTCAGTACAAATAAAGTAAATTCATAAAGTGTTTTGCGTACGAGTCAGCAGGCTATGGTTATATTTAAGGTGGTTTTGATATACTTAAATAAGAGAAGCGGTTCGCTCTGTGAGTGTATGAAACCTTAAATATATTTCTGAGATATGTCGGCTGCAACGGTGCAACTTGATTAACTCGGTCTCTCAAGTGAAGCGTTCGCTCTTTGAGTGCGAGGGTCATGATGCCCGATGCAGTTCAAATCTGTGGCTGGTACGCAAAACAAGGATTACACAGAGAGAGAGATTGTACTTTAATGTAATACTAATATATACAGTTTTATTCATTCCACAATATGTTTCAGGATCATATTTGCGGCATGTATGGTGTCAGGCGCTGACACCGTGCAGCATGGCCGTGTTGGCAACATCGGACAACCACCACTGCCTGCATCTTCCGGTGACATTATTGGCGGCAAGAGGCAGTTTCCGGCCGACAGAGGGCGCCACTCCGTTGAATAAAACCGGCGTACATGGCGGGGCGCGGACATTTTGCGGGGTTGGTACTCGACACGAGAACATCGTTGGTTTACCAGAACTACTTTGTAATTATTGTAATTAACGATTAAAATCAAGCACTTATTAATTATTAAACGCTGTATGTTAATTATCTGATTCAAAGTAATAAATCTATTTATATATTGGTGTTCATCAGTTTTATTACATCACTTAGCACCTGTAGTTTTCACCAACGATATTCGTTGGACAAGGTTGGAGCCGGAACGGGGATCGCCCCCTCTATCATATAGACGCCGCCCCAGGTCCCTTAAGATTTTTTTGGCCTCTTTGGACCACAGCCCAGACGTTTCCACGGTGACTGGAATGAAGTCATACGCTGATTCCAGATTGGCGTACTTGTCGTGCTTATTTTAAAGATATAGTTACACGTTAGGGTATAGTGTTAACAAATATTAAACGTCAAGCTGAAAGAAACCCGTGGTTCCAATATTAAAAGGAAACAGGTATTTTATTGTGTCCCTTTCGTTTAATATATTGACGATACGAACGAAAGTAAAAATTATGATTACTTGTATTTCAATGTTTTTTTTTTCTATAATATTTTTCTGCATATACATTTTGATACAGTCATGAGTACATGAATAACGGTACCTGCAAGGTATGACTTGATACCTAAATAGAAAATAAGCATCAGAAATACAAAATATCGGAATAAATTTACTTTATTTAAAAAAATTGTTGAATAGTTTTGTATTAGATAATAAGCGACAATAAAATGTAAGATAATAAGCGAAAGGAAGTTACTCTGTACATTTTAACTCTGATTCTTCCCTAACCTAAAAATTTAATTCGATTATGGTAACTCCAATTAACTTCGTAGAATAGCGATTAGCTTGAATACGAAGACAAAAGATTGCATGTACCTAATTTTATACAGGGTGGAATTGAGATAACTTTGTCGAAACACCAAATATTCCTGACCACATTTTGGGACTAACTATAATGTCATTATGAACTTTTCTGGATTGGACTTAGTTTTAGAGATAATGACATATTAAAAAAAAATCGTCAAGATTAACTGGAAGATACCTGCATAGTCAAATTTGTTTCACTATGAGTTTGTATCTTGACATACCCATTGTTTGATGTTAGAGGAAATGAAAAAATATTTTTTTTTTGTTAGCACTGAAACTTTTTTCTCTACATTTTTTTCTGGTCATGTACAAAAAATGAAAATATCGAAAAATATAAATAAAAACAATTTTTTTAGCGTGATGGTAACGGCAAATGTCATATTATATTTCCTACGTCGTTTGACTGTCGGAATACCCATTCCCACCCTGTAGACAAAGGATTACTTTGTATGTTCACCGTATAATTATTTCTGCAACTGTAATAACACGAAACAATTACGAATAATTAAATAAACGGCTCAGGCATTGAAATGCAGTGCACCTGCAAGTGGACACCCCGCAGATATATTTTGTTAGCAGTTATTGCAGCACATGTCATATCTGCAGTAATGGAAGTTAAATTTGACGATACATTTAAAATATCTTCTACTGCCCTTTATTTGAATCTAGGTCATCCATTATTACCCTTAAACCTGAAATGGGCCTTGAAAATGATTATTTTTTATTCCTTATATAGCCAAACGTTGGCGGCTATGCTATACAGTAGCATATTTCACGACACATTCAGTAAAATTTGTACGAATCTTAGTTTTTCAGTCCTTTTCTGTATAAATATGTTCAATTACGGCCTTTTGGTTTTTTACAAAAAACGTTTCATCTACATGATGAAAACAGTGGAAGAAGACTTGCAGCGATCAAGAGAATTAATCGCTGATGATGAAGCGGTTGTAAAAGAATATACTGCTAAAGGGTTGCAGGCTTCACATCTTTGGAATTTCCTCTGTGTTCTCTGTGGCAGTTTATTCTTGAGCAAAGGTATTGTGGGTACCTCCTACTCTGCTATAGTGGGCAATTTCAAACCTGTGCCAATTCACGACCTAACGTATCCAACTGTTATAGAAGAAAGGAAGGATGAGTTTCTCGTGTACATTACCATTTTTGGTTTGCAAACTTTTTACATCGTGTACACGGCTCTTATGTATTCAGGGTTTAATCCACTGGGTCCTATATTTATAATGCATGCGTGTGGGCAAATACAATTAGCCATTAGACTAGTCAACAGACTGTTTTCAAAGAAAGATATTGATGTTGAAGAAACACTGTATAATTTAAAAAATATAGCACGCCTTGTACATCATATTAACAGGTCCGTATTTTGTTTTAATTGAAAATAATTTAGTAACTATTAGAGTGTGCTCCCGGTTCTTAATTTGTATGGCAAGAACCGGGAATACGAATCCAAAACCGCGAGCACTCCCTATTAACTGTGTATTTATTGTTTGTTTTTAGTTTTGTAGATCAGATACAGCAAACCCACAAGCTAATATACGAGATGTGTCTTAAAACAAGCGCAATCACAGTTCCGATTGCCTGTTTTGGTATTATTGAGGTAAGATTGATTATTTAAATTTTACTTTCCAGTTTATCACAAGAAACTTCATTACAAATCTAGTATGGCGACGTCGCCAAGATGGCGGACTGGCTGTTTGAAATCCGCCCCATGATATGGGTATCAAATGAAAGAGTTTGCTATTAGAAATACGAAAAAAACGGCCAAGAACATGTCGGGCCATGCTCAGTGTAGGGTTCTGTAGTTATTCAAAAACGGCTTGGCCGATTATATTCGAAATAGTTTTATTTTAAAGTATTCTATAAGCACTATTCATGATTTTTTTTATATTTTTTGGACCTATGGATCAAAAGTTAGGGGGGGGGGGGAGAAACAATTTTTGTTCACGACGATACATGTAAATAGGTATATGTTAACGACTAAATATGTAAATAGGTAATAAATACATACATAGATAAGCATGTTAGAATAGGGTACCTACAATAGTTGTAAGTGTAATAGGTATAAGTGTATTTTTCTCATATAATAGGTTAAGTTGTGTAAATAAAGATAAAATAGTTATGTGGTTTAATATAGGTACAAAGGGGCGAACCCGGCCCTAAGTTAGGATAGGCTAGAATGCCTAGAACGACCAATAAGATTCCAATAGGGGAAATTTACACGCTTAAATAGGATTCTAATAAGAAATTAGGAAAATAACACATTAGAATACCTAGGACATGAAAATATTGTGAATAATGTTTAATTCGATAAATAAAAAGATCGCTAAGGGCGAAGGAGGAAAGCGGGTCGCGGGGGACGCGACCGCCGACCAAATCATATAAAAGGCGAGCGCGCGCGCTCGCGAATCAGTGTCAAGCAAGCAGCGAAGCAGTAAACACAAATAGGAAGAAAAAAAGAGATCCTCCTCCGCCCTCAGCAAGTACAAGAAGAATCCTGGTTGTTTCTCTACCTCACCGCATTCCCGCTATACCTATAGTACACGTATACAGTCCATTGATATTAATCTCCACGAAAGTGGTTTAGGCATAAATCCCAAGCGCAACTACGTACGTTCACGTACAATTTTGTTTCTTCTGAAGCTATTATCTCGGAAAATATTGACTTTAGAAAAAACTTTTTTAATTTTTCTAGTTTTTATTATATCCACTTTGTTGGCGTGATTAATTTATATTATGTATATTGTATGTATACCTGTATCAAATTGCAGATTTATAATATTAACGGCCATTGACCTATACTGCGGACAGATGGACAGAGGGCCATGGTGAAATTATAGGGGTTCCGTTTTTGCCATTTAGGCTACGGAACCCTAAACAAGCGATTTTAGTTATTGCGTGTTTTTTTAATTTTTGTATTTGACTAGTACCTACATGTTATTGTGCCCTTTAAATTTCTATTTTTTTGGTACTCATTTCGTAACTTAACTATTTACCTATGTGTTTACTGGAGCATTTGTATTTTTCCGTTTTACATAATATAAAAACGTTTGATTACAGTCATACAA
>JALPQI010020121.1:0-15274 GCA_025490895.1 Thaumatotibia leucotreta
AAATTTGAAAAATACCCTTTATAGTACGGTCAAATCGTACATAATTTTACCCTAAACTCGCAAATCAAGTAGTATCGCTGCATTTTTGGTATGTTGTTTAGACACCATAGGACAGTATAAAACCATATTTTGCAAGCAAAAAAAAAGTTGTGCTAGCTGGGTAGTATGTGAAAAACTGCGAAATTTACGGCCATTTTTTAGTTTCTGATTTTTATTTAAAAAACCTTACGTTTTTTGATATCATATGTGAATAAACGTTTAAAGACTAATAAATTTCCAACAAGTTGAGCTAACATGCATTACCGTAGGTCTTATAGTTTCAGAGATTCGAGACTTTAAAAAGTACCACTTTTTGTAAACTAGATAAAAATTTGTGTTTTGCTAACGTTTTCGACTTAATATCGCCTCACCTAATCATGCTACGAAAAACATGTAATAATGACCTTATAGCGCACTTAATATTTTTTAATTTAAGGGTAAAATTAGGTCAGTGAACTTTGTAGTTTAAGTATAAACCCGAAATTCCAATACTGGAGGCCCGCTATCTAAGTTTTTCATACAAATCGCAAGTCGAGTTGCAAAGCTGCAATTTTGGTATGTTATAAAGGCCTTATAGATATTTACGAAAATGCATATTACAAGAAAAACAATAAAATAATTTGGGCATAGGATGTAAAAAACGGGAAAAAATTCGGACTTGGTTTAGTTTTTGACGTTTAACTACAAATCTATTATGTTTTTGATAGTAATTGCTACAAAACTAAGAAAGAACATTAAATTTGAAAGGATTTGAGCTACGTTGCATCACCGTAAGTTATATATTTTTTGAGATACGACATTTCATAAAGTGCCCTTTTATCAAAACATAAACAAATTTTAGGTTACGTTAAATCTATTCACTAAATATTGGCAAAACGTTCGCGCTAAGAAAGAAAAAGTAATTGTAGATAATAACTACATTAAATTTGGAACAAATTGAGCCGATAACAGTTACTGTAAGTCTTATAGTTGGGGGTATACGAGGCTTCAAAACATGCATTTATTTTCTTAACTTAATGAAGGGCACATTTTGAAATGTCGTATCTCTAAATCTATATAATTTAGGGTAATGCAAGGTAGCTCAAATCCTTTCAAATTTAATATTCTTTCATAGTTTTATAGCAATTAGTATCCAAAAGTTATAGTTTTTTAGTTAAACGTCAAAAACTAAAACAAGGTCCGATTTTTTTCAGTTTTTTACATCCTATACCTAAATCCTTTTTTTTTTTCTTGTAATATGCATTTTCGTACATCTCTATAGAGCCTATATAATATACAAAAATTGCAGCTTTGCAACACGACTTGCCATTTGTATGAAAAACTTAGATAGCGGACCTCCTGCTTTTGAATTTCGCGTTTTTAGTTTCAATTACAAAGTTTACTGACCTGATTTTACCCTTAAATGAAAGAATAATAATTGCCCTATAAGATAATTATTTCATGTTTAGCATTCGTAGCATAATTAGGTAAGGCGATATTAAACCAAAAACGTTAGCAAAACTCAACATTTTATTTATTTATTTATTTAAACTTTATTGCACAAAAGTAAAACTTAAAGTACAACAGGCGGACTTAATGCCATGAGGCATTCTCTACCAGTCAACCTTGGGGCAAAGCAGAGAAAATTGTAGGCGGCGCAACTATATAAATATGAACCAAATCTGCGTATAATAAATTAATTAAAAAGCAATTACAAAATCGTACATATATATACATACATTATAACATACTCTAATATATTTATACAAATATCATACATATATACATATAATATAATAATATAACTTGCTCATGAAGGAGATACCAATTAGTTATTCTTAGAGCAACCAGCAAAGAAATTACGCACGGATTTTTTAAAAGCGTACTTGTTGGATAATTTCCTGATGCTAGGGGGAAGACCGTCTATCTAGTTTACAAACAGGGTACTATTTGAAGTCTCGTATCTCTGAAACTATAAGACCTACGGTAATGCATGTTATCTCATCTTGTTACAAATTCATTCATCTTTAAACGTTACCTGATACGTATTGTCAAAAAACGTAAGGCTTTTTTTATAAAAATCAGAAACTAAAAATAGACAGTAAATTTCAAAGTTTTTCAGGTATAACGCAGCTAGCACAACTTTTTTTTGCTTGCAAAATGTGGTTTTATAGTGCCCTATGGTGTCTAAATAACATACCAAAAATGCAGCTTTACTACATGTTTTGCGAGTTTAATGTACGATTTGACCGTACTATTAGCGCTTTCTGACTAAAAAATACAGCAGTAAATCGTTTTGAAATCATATCAAGAGATCACACCTTCGTGTCGATTTAATCTTTAACACTCATAAGTTCATACACAAACTTCAATGAGTCCGTCTGCGAATATGATAATAAAAAGTTTACGGCCGCAAAAATAACAGCCGACTAAACAGACGGGCAGACGCAGTGCAGGTGTCCGTCTGACCTCTGGATCTCGCGTCGGAAATCGACAAGGAGTAAACAACTTTATGGACATATGTTTCCTTTGTACAGTCACCGTCAATAGTATCTTATACCACGAAGGCCGCAAAATCTGACACGAGCGAAATAAGACGCTCTAACTAAGGTTGTGTACTAGTTTTGCCTAGAATATAGGTGAATGTGATATAATAGAATTTGTGTACCATGTTATTATGGAATGTGTCCGGAACGAAGCTGCTAGTGTACAACTGGCTTTTTCAGGTGATTTTAATTCCAGTAGCGCTCTAGTCGCCAAGTTGCCCCTTTGTCGGATATACGGACACAGCAATACTGCAATTATGAAAAAGGCTAATTTTAAAAGAATATGTTATAAATAATAAAATGTATTTTTTTGTTTACGGATCGATATATTCACTTCGGTGACAAGCTCTTAAAAATAGAGAAAAATATATATAAGTAGGTGCAGTCAACGAAAAATGCGGTCTGTCACTTTTCGACTTTATCAGACATACAGAATAGAATGCGCGGCCCTAAATTTCGAGGATTTGTCTCTCCCACTCTACGCCTTCGTTGGAGTGACAGAGAAAAATCCTCGAAATTTACGAACTTCGATTTTCGCGGTAGTAGGCCAACTTCGAATACTTTATACCAGTCAAATTAGCCAAACAACTCTGTACACCATATATTGATTTAAACTTTCACGATTATCACTCATATTTTAAAGGCAAACGGGTCTTAATCGCGTAAACTTATGTTTAATTACATCCTGACGTTTCGGGCATGACGTTACACTCGTGGTCGCAGGCAGACTGCACGACTGGCGAGAAAATGTATTAACACATGTATGCAACAGATGTATCGGTACACCATATTATCTAACCACCATATATCACCATTTTTCATGTTTTCCACCTCGCTAGTCATAGGTAAGTACTTCCATTTCGTTACCATATCTCTATCTTAGAATGCCAACAAACTTTGAACGTGATTGCTACCTACATTTTGATATTAATGTCATATGAACTTTTCTGGATTCAGTTTAGGTTGAGAGATAATGTCATGTTGATTTAAACTTTCACTATTATCACTCATGCTATCCTGACATGTTGAGCAAGACGTTACATTCGTGGTCGCAGGTAGATGGGTGTAATGTCATGCCCGAAACGTCAGGATAATATTAAACGTAAATTTACGCGATTAAGTACCGTTTACCTTTAAAATAGAATGTCATGTCATGTTTTTCAAAAACTTTTTTCATCTTAACTCACGAAAAATGCCTTACTGAAATTCAAACGAATTAAATTATTTATTTTCTATTTTTAAAATGAATATCTTATAATACATACAGGGTGTTCGTTTCGATTTGCGATAAATTAGACAGGTTACTTGGGCTATTAATAGAAGTAGTCTGGTATATCGGCTTTTGGAAAATTCGATAAAAAATATTTTTTTTTGTTTTCATACATAATAAATGAAATGGTAAGTGTGACAGAACCTTAAGAATAAAATAAAAGTTAATCTCAGGTGACTGACGGCACATGTCAAAATAAGTAACATTAGAATGTAATAAAGGTTGCAAAACACATGTGCAGTGATTAAATTTAATAACTTAATAACGGTAAGAGTTAAAACACTAGTTTCTTAGAGAAATTAATTGTATTTTGACCTAAATAAGCTTCCCTTAAAGTTATAGCATAATTATGAAGAAAAACACGCTGTATATTTTTAATTGTTATGACGTCAAAAATTAAAAATAAAGTTTATCGTCTGTCATATTCATTCCCAGCCTGTAGGTATTTCTTTCTTTTTCTTTTCTATTTAGCACAAAGTTCCGGGCTGTGTTGCTAGGTAGGTATGTGACGCTCAGGCTTATTAGATCTAGCTGTACAGGATGAAAAGTGCAAGACCTTGACTGCACCCTGCTAAAAATAGCTTCTAATTAGGACCGAAATACACCGGCTTCCGTTTCCCCAGACAGTGCATTTAGAGGCAAATGCAACAGGTGAGTCAAGGCCGCACCGAACGTGCCCCGGGGGCCCGAGCTAAAAAGCTACAAGAGAAAGGACTATGCGTCAAACTGGACCAAAATCCAATAGCGTTGGGAGTCATGAAAAAATCAGGGTGTCATTAAAAAGGTCTGCTTATGTGCTTTATTTTTATTGCATTTTATGGGTGTAAAGATGAATTTCATTGGCTAATTTTGTATAAGTAAGGCATCCTGCGGGTACTCTAAGTAAATAACCGCCGTCGAGACACCAATCATAATTGTATTTATTCTGACTAAAATACATATAAATATCTCAGTTTCGTAATGTTATTAATCACAGCGTCCATTAATAAAATGTAATGAAATAAATGTGCGTAAATACTTACCTAGGTACATAATGACACAACTTTCAGCTCTGTTAGTTTTTGGTCCGGTTTCCATACAACGTTGCCCATGGTCCTTTCAAGTTGTGAAGCATTTAAAGGTTTTTTTTTTGTTATTCCTGCAACAGCTTATTTTAATGTGGATATTATTACTCAGCCATCAAAATCATGTTGTTTCTACTTAGTTAAAACATGACTGTTTTTTCTGCTTTCATTCCATTAAAATGAACTAAATTTTACCATTTATATTATATTTTCCTTTTAACGACGGTGATACTTCCATTTAGTTATGTCTATCAAAGATGGTAACGCATGGGAGAAAATACCTAGGACTCTTTTTCATATACGTAAGGGTAAAGGGCCTCCGATTTCGTAGATTTTCCTGTAGGTAAGAAAAGCTGTGCAATAACCAAATTCATATTATAAAATAAAATCTATAACTACTCCTTTCGGAAACATATGAGTATTTATAATACATAAAATATTTAAATATAAACAAATTATTATAATATTGGAATATACAAATCCATCACAAAGTTCACCGGGCATGAAAATAAGAGGCAGATCACTAGTCAGCTAGAGAGATGTTGGAGTCATATTATACATTATATTAGTTATATCTAAAAATATAATGGTATGGCAAAAACTAGCCGTTATTTTAATTCAATCTTAAATAGAAGAAAATGCCGAACTGTCTTCTTAGAATAGCCCCCCTATGCTTACTAAATTAATACAATACAATACAATACAATACTCTTTATTGCACACCATAAAAACAGTAGAATAACAGATATACAGTGTTACAAGTACAGGTATTACAATGGGCGGTCTTATCGCTAAAAAGCGATCTCTTCCAGACAACCTAAATTAAATACTTAATTACCTTCCTTTTCACATAGTTTCTTGAAAAAGTAGGTACTTAAGGTATCGCCTTTGCTATTCTTTAGCTCTTAGATCGGTAGCTACTAGATACCACGCAATTACAACATTGTATACTAGTTTAACATTAAGTACTTCAAAGTAAAGAGAAAAATACATAATTGTGAAAATATTCTGGCCTCCACATACCACCAAAATTATAATACTCATATGGATAAAAAACAATTTAGCTGCAAAATTGAGCCACGATCTATCTAGGTACTATTGCGATTCAGTTTAGGACCTAACCTGAATCGCGATGTGTCAGTTCCATAGAATAACTTTCAAAAAACTGACAAGCCGAACCTAAACTGGATCACATTTAAGAGATCATGGTAGCCTCCCTATTTTGTATTGTATTGTATATTGTAGCGAGTAAAGGTCAGAGCGACCCCGGCAGGTGGCGCCTCCGCTGGGCATTAGTTATGCGCGGGCGGCCGTCTGCGCGGCTTCCTGGCTGTATTCCCAGGGCTGTTACAAATAGCGAGCTTTCGATTCGAGCATTTCAACTCGCCCCAACTCCACCCGTGGGTGTCGTAAAGGCCCGGCCACGACATTGGTCTAAGGCGACCAGCGGGGTGCGAATCCATCAGTTAGAGCGGGATGCCGATATGGGTACTCCCTGTCGAACGTATGGTTTTCCGCTAAGCCGGTCGCCTTAGACCAATGTCGTGGCCGCGTTATAAGAGTCAACTAAGGGGTTGCTGACCATTTATCGAAGATCGGCAGCAGCGTCATCATAGTCGACTACAGCGATCACAAACCCGCTTGTCCAGGGCGACGATTATTGGTAATCTCTCCAAATGCGCCATTACGCTTATTATTAGGTCATAGAATAGGTTTAAGTCCAGCAGTGAACAAAAATAGGCTGATAATGATGATGTCAACTCGCTCTTAGTCGTGTCTGTTTTATTCATAAGCTGCTTCCATCTCGTTTTAGATTCTGGTTTCTGCAACGGTTGAAAAGGGGGAACCAATAACTTCGCCATTTATCCCTTCCTCAACCTGCTGATCCATGCAGACCAAATGTAAAACCGTTAAATATGGTAACACCAGCGCACAACAGACTATTGAACCAACTCCAACGCGCTCATCATTATCATGGTAAACGTAGAGAGAGTTGTCTCTGTCTATGACGTGGATTTGTTTTTTCAAACTCCATGCAGCAAAATGTGTGTCGCTAAGGGATGCGAAATTTCGCTTAGGATTTCTTGCTGTCACGGTGAAAACGACAAAATGCAACGCTAGCACGAAAGAATGGCATTTTTTTAGGATAGTTTTGTGTACTACAGGCTAACTGAGTGTGTTCTACGTGGCATGATTTACATAAGCGTCTTTTGACCTCTCATACCTTAGAAGCAAACTCTAGCTGTTATTCGTTAGGGCTGTAGGTAAAGTGATCATGTCATAAGGTCACTTAAGGAGTCGAGGGAGGGCGGTTAGGATTAGGAGCAGGGTACGCTTGAATTAGGACCATCGAACTTGAATTAGGACCTCGAAATAGCGCTGTGTATGAGCCAGCTAATAGTTATATCGTAGATCACTCGTATACTGGTTCGCTTGAGGCGAAGACGACTCAAGCAGTTGAAGTACTCCCGCACCCTCGCAGTTAACACGGCTTAATGGTCGACGGTTTTTGCACGTCAGGTGCTCGTCTGGCTCTGGATACCTACCGCGAACTACAATCGACTGCTGCCTATCTCTTGTACTCGTTAATTCGTACATTAGTGCGACAGGGAGGCAATAGGTAAGTCGCGGTTGGAGGTAGGCCCTCTGGTTTCAAGGATTCTGACTTTCTGAGGGTTATTGTTAAATTATAATACAGTGTACTGTTGCGTTTTGTTTTTGACGACAATGTAGAGTCGCAGTAAATCTACTAGTCTAAGCTCATCGTTTCTGAACAACAGAATAGTGGGTAGTCAAGATTAGGAAGTTTTAAAACTAATTAACATATGTACAGTGTGTCAGTAGAATCTGAAAAAAAATTAAACAAATATGGCTGACTTACAAAAGAATTAGCTGTCTTTTACACATGTCGTGAAATACATTCGTAGATTTATTATTACGTTAATACTATACTTAAACTATACTTAAAGATGTATGTGCACGGTTTAAGGTTTTAAGTTGGTGATGAGACTAATAAGACCAAAAGTAGGTATGTTCTGAAAGTGCGTGATTATGAAATAATGCATGTGTTTGAATTGAATCTACTGACTGGCGCTTGGTATGGCGGTATGGTTTAGTTCTTACTAAACCATACCTCTATATAAATAAATTGAATTATTTAATTCATATAGTTAAATATGATCATGGGTTCACGCAATTTTATGCGTAAATCTATCATCATATTTACCTATACGGGTACAATGATTTAAAAAAATCCTAGATTACACTGTGAAATAAAACACAAAAATAATATTAATATGACTTTGTTGTAATCATCATCACAATTAAGGAAAATAATATTATTTCCTAGTAATTCCGATGAAATACCTCAATGAAACGACAAATACTCAGCGAAAAGTCACCTAATTCCAAAGCCTGTAGATAGAGTGACCTATTTATACTTCCATTTTGTAAATAGGCAAGTGTTAATTAGTGCCTAAAAAGGTACATTTTTAAGAATACGAGTACCTAATGCATTGCATTTAGTTGTGAAACTCTGGAAATAAACTTCCACAATTGTTTTTACATAATACCTTTTGTGAGATAAGATGTGTAGTGTGGGCATCTTGTTTAGATATTCTTAATCCTTATTAACCGACTTCGAAAAAGGAACAAGTTTACAATTCGACGATTTTTTTTTCTGAAACAGAGGACTTGACACGTGTAACTAAGTATTAATGTAATATTTAATAAATGAATCCCAACTGAACTCAGGCTACGATATGTGATGGTAAGTGGAGTATTACCAGTACGAGACTGCGTGGCTCCGAAACTCTTATTACGTTCGTTGTTATAACCACAACCTCCGCATTACCGCAAGTCTGAGTTTTCAGGGTTTCGTAAGACTATGAAACCACAGTTATCTACTTACATAGTTGGTCGTCGAAAACGCCCTTAACGAATACATATAAACAAAATACAAGTGACGAACATTTGACCGAACGGATATGAATGCTTGATGTAAAAGTAACGAAATATAATTAGGACTAAGCTGTTCATCCATATGGTAAACCGGGATGCTCTTAGATGTAGGTACTTGTAGTTCACATCCTAGTTTAACTTGAAGATAAATAAATAATTATTTTTCTTGTCTACAATTATTTAAATGAATATAATGTATATGACATAAGTAAGTACGATAAACAGCAAAGTACTAATGTACATACTTGCTGGTGGTAGGACCTCATACAGGGTCCGCCCGGATGGCTACCACCGTCTTACCCGTTAAGCTGCCGCTAAATAGCAGCGTTTGCACTGCTGTGTTTCGGTTTGGGGGTAAGATAGCCGGTGTAATTACTCGTACTAGCATAGATAGAGGCAATCCATCTAAGTCCTCAGAGTAGGGCAGCGCATAGGCGATTTTTTGATCACTATGTCCATGAGCCTCAGTTCCTGCTTTCCATCAGATGGGCTAAGAGCTCAGCTGTCTACCTTCGTCACATAAAAAAAAAATAATACATTACCTTCATCAAAATAGACAGGTAGGTAAAACTATAAAATAGGTACCTATAGCAATCGTCAGTAGAATAAAAAAAATGTAAACAAATATGGCTGATTTTCCATAGCATTTAACGTCCTTTGCACATATCGTGAAACAAGTTCGCGGCTATATTTTTACGTCAATACTAATACATTTTAATTAAAAATGGCTGTGAAATCATAGTTTGAGGTTTCAAGTTCGTAATAAAGCCAAAATTGTGTTCTAAAAGTGCGTGATTATGGAATAATGCAAGTTTTTAGGATAGTTTACTTTTTTTTGAGTCTGCGGACGAATGGTATAAGTACCTATCTGTTTTGTTCAACCTCCTTGTCCACGTTAGGTATTTTGAATTTTTGCCGCCGAAATTATAATAAATAAATAATAATTATATAGCGTATAGTACAATTTTACACAAAATATCAACCTAGTCTCAAAGTGTCTAAGCTCAATAAGGCTTAGTTGTGCCAACCGTTTGAGGTCATATCAAGAATACACACTATAGACCTTTAAGGTACGGAATCCCGTAAACGCAAAGCGCATTTCGCCATATCGTACCCATGGGCGAGCGTGACCACGGCCGGTATCGAAAGCGGCCGTTTCCGCTACTAATGACAAGGCTGGCAGGAAAGTGTTCTTTCTTGGAAGCACTTTTACTTGCTCTAGCTCTGTACTTAACCTACGGTGACACGTCATTATATTTCGATCATGCTCATATACCTACAAACAACTGATTAAATATTCAAGTTACAGGATAGTACTTATGTATTCCACGAAAAAGTCCACCCATGTCCCGTACAAACACGGTTTTTCTCAAAATTCTGGGTTTATCTAAGTTCTCCTTTGTGACCAGTATGCTTAGCACGTAATTGGTATGTCAGTCGCGAGACAGATTTTTCATCTTTCCCTAGCTTCGAAATGGGAATAAAATCCCAATTGGTAAGTGGCTTTAAATCGGGACTTACCATTACCGATTTGCAACCAGGTTTATACTCGTACCGAATCTGGCTACGAGATGGGAAATTTATTCCCAATTCATAGCTGGCTACCAGGCGGGAAACCATAATTTCCATTTGGCAGCCAGCTACCAAATCTGGCTACCAAACGGTACCTAACTACCTACTAAAGGTTTATTTAGCGGCGACATATTGTCGCACTAATCCTGTGCTAAGCCTACAGAGGAGTAAAAATTGCTGAAAAAAAAAATAACGATAATAACTCGGAAAAAGCTTAAATTACCGGAATATATAAGCGTTTTTACGGAACAGCCAGCAGAATACTCCTACTATGGAATACTACGTTAATTGTTATTGGTAGCCCTTACTACATAAATAATCTCAGACATGACGGTTCCGGACATGTATTTTGGTGAGAGTCCTTTTCCTTTGTCACCGACTGTACGAAATTTGACCAGACGCTTTCCTAGATACCCCATGTAGCAGACATTAACCGAAAGGTCCTTCATTCTTTGAGAAGTCTACTCAATTTTACTTACTTAACTAAACTTCCTGTATCGAAATGACAGTTTGTTCATTGGCTAACTAAGGAATACTGAAACATTCGTATGCATTTCCCACAGTTTCTCCGAATACCACAAACGATAACCAGTCGTTTTGCATGTCTATTCATAGTCGGGTAATTCTATCACTTGTGTAAGGCACTTGTTAGTTTCGTAGCCTAGTTGTTAGTGATAGGCAGGCCTATACGAACCTTGAGGTCCCGCGGCTCTCGGATTTGAATCCCGATGTGAAATTGTTAATTAAGTCTTACGATGTTTTTGTTTTAAGCTTGTCAACCATGCCCAATATTGAAGTGTGCCGAATATCACTTAACCCTTGACAGTGTATCGTAATAACTCTAATAATATGAAATGTAAAAGTGTAAAAATTAATTATTGTGTTTGATGACGTTGTATAATATTAAAATTCGTCCTAAAATATTGTATCTATACTTCGTTTTTTTTAGCATTAGAAAGACCTTTGCAGAACGAGATATAAGGTTTTTTTTACAGGCAAATTTTGCGGATCGAACAGTTAATACGAGTTATTATTATTATCATGCTATATTAATACATACATTACTCAGTGTTGTGAACAGATAAGAAACATAATGTTAGTTAATTTACATTCTAAGATGAAAAGATAAGAATTTTAATAAATTGCGTTTGCAATTTTTCATAGAAAGGTTGTACATTAAAAAACCTAAAGAGGCAGAGTTCTCTATCTTAAAATCTCTATTTTAAAATGTCACTGTCACTATCTGTTATTCGATTTCATATTGTTGTCGGTTGAGTCGGTTGTGTTTTCTATTGCTGTTAGCTTACTTAAAGATTGTTGTTATCGTTTTTGTTCAATTTCGTTATTAATTGTTGATCTACATTTAAAATGGATGAAGTCGTAGCCGGTTCCGGCTAACGTTTTTTCATCTCTAAAGAAGAAGCGGCAAAAGAAAAATCCTGTGACTGCCAGTGAAAAGCAGATAGTGGTGAATATTTACAAATTAGTGTCAGAAATGTGCCATAGAACGGAATATCCCACTAAATCGGACCGTGTGAAAAAGACTGCTGAGACTGCTGGTATATCGTTGGCTACGGTATACAACATTTTAAAAGAAAATACATTTTTAAATGAAATTAGATAATATAATAGATAACACATCATCATCGTCATGGCTGAGACCATGGAAGACTTAAGTACTATGCTCGATGATCTCAGTAGAGTCTCTGAAGATGTTGGTCTTAAGATGAACATGGACAAAACGAAGATCATGTCGAACGTCCATGTGATACCAACTCCAGTGAAAGTTAGAAACTCTACACTCGAAGTTGTTGACGAATATGTATACCTGGGACAAACAGTCCAGCTGGGTAAGTCCAACTTCGAGAAGGAGATCAATCGTCGAATCAGACTTGGTTGGGCGGCGTTCGGGAGACTACGCAATATCTTTTCGTCCAATATACCGCAGTGTTTCAAGTCGAAAGTCTTCGACCAGTGTGTGTTGCCAGTGATTACTTACGGATCTGAAACGTGGTCGTTCACTATGGGACTCATTAGGAGGCTCAGAGTCACTCAACGAGCGATGGAGAGGGCAATGCTCGGGGTTTCTCTGCGAGATCGCATCAGGAATGACGAGATCCGCAGAAGAACGAAAGTGACTGACATAGCCCGAAGAATCGCCAGGTTGAAGTGGCAGTGGGCTGGCCATATTGCCCGGAGGACCGATGACCGGTGGGGTCGGCGTGTTCTCGAGTGGCGACCACGCACTGGACGGCGCAGCGTGGGAAGGCCCTCCACAAGATGGAGCGACGACCTGGTAAAGGTTGCGGGTGTCCAATGGATGCGGACAGCTCACGACCGATCTTTGTGGAACTCTCTGGGGGAGGCCTATGTCCAGCAGTGGACGTCAATTGGCTGATGATGATGATGATGATGAATAGATAACACTATGGAAAAGATTATTATAAACGTTGGTGGTTCCGAGTCCTCGGACTCTTCCACTGACAGTGAATAAAACTATGTATGTCACCTGAGTTTTATTTTCTAATTTGTTACCAAATTCAAACTACATTAGAGCGTCCCAGATTAAAGCCGCATAATGGCGACAAATACTAAACAACGTTGCCGATGGATAGGATTGTCTTACTATTGTTACGAGTATCTGCTCAGTCTTTATAACACCGTGTCCGCTTTTATACCGATAGTTTTAATCCTTAAATGCATGACTTTTAAAAGTATTGGGAATTCATAATGTAAGCTAGATTAAATATGCAAATATTGTTAAAGTTTAGACTGTAAACTTCATTAAATTTAGTAAATGTAAAATCGGTACGATATGAGTTAAAAATTTATAAAAAAAAATACTTAGTTAAAAACCGCCAAACACTAAACAAAAACCTTCAATATTTAACTTTTTTCTAAATTGCCGTCATCTTACTTATAAAACACTTATAACTTTTTTAAATACAGTTTTGCCAACAAATTAATAACAAATGCGAAAACTATGCGTTCAGCTATCGGTAAATATCAAATGATATGTATGGACATAAGTTCCGAGAAATTCAGTGGTATCGGCCGAAATCGAAGAAGGAAGGTTTACGACCACTGCTTCTTTGTTCACCCGTTTGACAGATAATTCTAATCTTAAATAAAACGAAGTATAAACGATGCAATAATTGTACCTACCTATCCTACATTTACAAACGATGTATGTATAGTACCTAACTAGATCTACCTACCTACCATAGTCTTAATATTATTCAATTATTATGTACCTACCTGACTTGTAAAACTATGTTTTATTAAAAATAAATGAATGAATGAATGAACTCTTACAGGATACATATTTATTAACCCACATTTTGTATTTTATTAACCTTTTCAACGCCTTCCCTCTCGCATCAAATTGTGACGTACACGCCAGTATCTCTACTAATGGTAATGAACAACGAAAATGAATCTTATCTGTCAGCAAGGCAGTTACTTTAACAGCATACTCGATGACCTCTTTAGTGGCTGCTGGCGTGGTAGGCAGGACAACACACGGCCACTTTAGTGGTTCTTGGCGTTGAAAAGGTTAAAGATAGAAGTTTTTCCTCTACACAACGGCGAGGAGGCTAGAATGCACGATTTTTTTAATCAAGAAAAAGGTTAAGAATTTTCAGGGAGTGCTCTTTAGGCAATCAAAGGACTCCAATGTCTTTAAAAATATCAATAAATTCAATAAAGGAATAGAAAAAAAAAGTATCTCTTATAGTTTTTATCTTCTCCCCACTTACCCATTCGAACTGATAACCCTGTAGTCCCTGTACCTATATTCTGACCTAAGACTGATTTTCATGTTAATGATTTATTAGATTTGTTAATAATTCTGAAAATTGTATGCTAATGAATCTAATGATGTTCTTATTGTAATCGCTAGTTCCCCAACGCTGTTCGCAAACCAATACCTAAACATTTTCTTAAAGTGGTACTGATATTGACAGTATTGACAGCTAATAACTGGTTCAACCCGTCAGTCAATGAGCCCGTTGTCAAGATCCATTTGAGTCCTAAACACTCGGTAAAATCACCCAGCGTGGGTTTTTATTGACAACAAAATTACAGAGCGCAGTTTGCAGTGCATTTTGCTGTTTCTAGAAAACGTAATGGAGACCTGAGTGGTCTGTATCATTTACTCAGTTCTCCGAGTTAGATTAATTATTACTTTCGAGCAATAAGACAGCTGGCTAATGCCGAGTTTCCTCAATTTAACTCAATTATTATTTTTATGCAGTACTGAGAATAAATCATTAAGCCCCGCTGGCTTTTGTCGCCAGAATCGTCATTATTTTTTTTTATTTTGTAGGGTAAAATAATACTTCATTAGATGTAATAACATGCGTTTATTACCTTCAGTTAAATAATAAAGTAATAGAGCGACATCTAGATCTACATATTACTATTTGTTTAACTTATTAAATTGAAGGATACATGGAAAGAACATGTGTGTTTAGCCCAATTGGCAACATTTTGAGTAATCTTAGTTTCAAAGTTGAAAACCATGTCATAAACACAGCCCCTGCCACCAATGCATGACCTTCATGCAAGTGTGTTCCTAGTCCACGCCAGGGTTTAAGTGAATTCGTAAACCATACCTATAGTTGCCGATTTCTAAGAATGAACTTTTGGTTTAGAAATGAGCCTTATATGTTATCATGTTTAGACTATCGGAAAAACGTTTAGTCTTACCCTCATATTAATAAGGTTTAATCTATTACTGTCAAAAGTTCATTCTTAGAAATCTGCAACTATAATTTGTATTATGAAAATTATAAATATGACATTTTAATAAATTCCAAGTACAATTAGTAATTGTTTTAAAA
>JALPQI010020122.1:0-12927 GCA_025490895.1 Thaumatotibia leucotreta
TAGAATAGCGAATGTTCGCTTGGTCTGAATGCACCTTTACACGAAACGTGATTCGTTGATTTCGTAGAGTGGGGGATAGAACAGTGAATGCTCTTTTGTTCTGCATGCACCTTTACGTATAATTCTAAAATTTAAATTAAGTGTAGAATTATTTTTATTTCTTTCGAACGATCAATATAACGTGTGTTCTGATGCTTAGTTATTTGTAGGCGACGGGACGTTTGTTTAAAGTTTTTCACCCATAGTTCCAACCCCTACTTTTTTGTCAAACGCTGCCCAGTTGTTGCCGTCTGTCATTGTCAAGCAATAATTAACGATTCATTATGAATTAAATTGCTTCTCACTTCATCTTTTCTTATAAAATTCATTACTTTTAATATTAAAATTTTTAATCAAATAATTAATGCTCACGGTTTGGCTAAAAATCTGCTTCTTGTTAATAACAGTAAATTCTACAGTAATTTTATTGTAGTTTCATCTTGGTCCGGAATTGCACATAATTAGTTTTTCAGTCAATAATAAAGACGGGGCTGTACTATACTAAGCCTTTAATATTTATTAAAATAAAATATAAATATAGGTGTAACGTCATTCCCGAAACGTCACGATAAAAACGTAAGTTTACCCTTTGTAATGCTTTAAATCGATACAAGTTACAAATTTCCTTTTCGCGCATGTATAGTACGCCGTTTCTGAGTACAAATGGCCCTCCAAAGTTTAGACCTGTCAAAAAATGAACCAAACGCCGGCGCGTAAAAAAAGCACCATCTGCACTGAAATAGTATATTACGACACAAGTGCGAAAAACATGAAATTCGAAACGAGTGGCGTTGTTTTAAAACACGACCGACAGGGAGTATTTTAAATCGACACGAGTTACGAATTTCGTTTTTGCACGTGTCTCGTACGACATTTTTTAGTACAGATGGCCCTCCGAAGTTTCAAACCTGACGTAAAATGACACACTTCTCGCACTAGAGCCTAAAAAGTACACCATCTGTACTAAAACAATATTTACCTACAAAACTAAAACATTGTCAACATTTACCATAAACATGAATAATGTATACGTTCATAAAAACTAAAGACCACAACATTACACGGCGGAAACCTAAAATTTCCATAATTTCCCGGCCATTTTAACGGGCACTTTGTCCAAGAATTAACATGTGCTAATTTCAGTCATTGTAATAATGTTAACATTACATCATGATGGAATAATATTAAACAACTCTTACCATGATAATTATTATTTATTATTTATTTATTTGTTCTGTAAGATATAGGATTACAACTTAAATCTAAATACATTGTCCCACAAAACTGTTTGAACAGTTTGACTGTGGGATCCGTACATTGTGCATGAAGTACAGGATATAAGTACCGGATAGTACATTGTGCATGAAGGGAGGTAAGTACGGAATTACTATCGAGGGTGTTAGAAGCCCGACGCCCTCGGCGGAGGGCTTTAAACATTTTGAGCGCGCGGAACACCCAAGGGGAGTTCTCTGCGGGAGGTCCATTTTCGCTACAAAGCGGAAAAATCACGGGATCGGCTACGAGCGTAGCGCGTGGCACTCGTGTCCGCAATGAAAGTGTTAATGACTCGAGTTAGGATTCCGCTTAGAGAGCGTGATGCATACAATGTTTTTCATCACACTTGCCGACAAAAATACATTTTAAGACAAAATATGATTAAGTGACGTACGGACATTTCTATTACTCCCTAAGAAATTTAACTCTTCTATTACTCCCGCTATGCATGCAAGTAATGGCGCGCTTAGAGCAAAGTGTGATCAAAAAATGCATAAAATCTAGGAGAAAATGTGATTGGTGGGTTTACACAGAGGCGAATTAATAAAACGAGAATTTTCCGGTATTTGTAATCGATTTGAGGCAAAAAAACGGGTCTCTATTGGTTCCCATAAAGTTTGAAGTTCGATTTTTGAAGCGAATAACGTTGTAGGTCCGAATTTTTTTTTGTCATATTGTCATAAGTCATAAAAATTAATATTATAAATCGATGGTCAGTTTTATGTAGGTCATAATTATTGTTAGTCATAAAAGTCGCTGCTCATAACTTTTAAAATCCATACAGCATCATTTCCAGAATGTTAAAAGCAATAACCTTCCTTATTATAATTGTTACAACGTCTATATTCGCAAGTTGTAATTATTTGTTGACGCGTGATTATGTCAATGTAATGATACACCACCTAATAAATTTAGTAAGTGAACTTGGTAATAAACTTAGTTAGTAAGTAAATAGTAAGAGTATTATTTTAAAAGTCGGTCCTGGCGCTTCGCCGGCCGCTACCGCGGCGCGCTCGCTTCGCTCGCTCGGCTCGCGCGCTGTAAGGTCACAGTTCAACCTAACACTCCTCCTCGCTTTGCTCGTCGTCGTACCTACACCTGACCTGCCTTAGAGTCGAGTAGGTAAGGAAGTTTACTAAGTTGCATCATAGTCCATAAATTTCTTAATTTAAATTAAAGAAAGTTATAAATTTCGTATTTAATATTAAATTTTTTGGATGAAATTCGGTTAGTTATTAAAACAATATGAGTAAGAACCATTAGTAGGTTCAAATGTATGACTTAAAATATTTCTAAAAAATGATAGATAGACCTTTGAATGTTATAGTCAGCAATTTTATACCTTTTGTAATTAGAGTATGTAATGTTATAGGTTAGTAATGTTAGATCTATTAATCGTTATACTTAACAAAAATTATGACCATTGATGCTTATATCAGTACTATATGGATATCAATTTCTGACTAACGAAATTCGGATTAACAAATATGTGGGAAAGAAAGGGATCCCCAAAAAAACATTTTAAGAACAACCCGCAGTTGGTAAGTCTTTACAAGTATGTATTCAGTTATTACGAGTATGTTTGAACTCAGTGTGTATCGCTTGTAGTTATGTATTGGAACGAGAAAACATTGAATAAACATAAATGTAATTACTTGACTGTGTGTGACTGCATGCTATTATGATTATGATTGTAATTGCGAAATAATTTTTATGTTCATACTTTTTACCAATACCTAATTATCGAACAGATACAAAAATATTTATGATGTTTCGTGTTAAGGGTAAATTCCTACAGCCGTAGGTATTCCCTTTTACGCTCTCTTAAAGAAACACAAAGAGATTTGGTGCGTTAAAATTTCTCGCACGTGTGAAGGCTGCCGTAAGAAAATTAAATGTAACATTGGATGTTCCATCTGCTTTTGCTTTTTAGGGTTGCGTAAAAAACTAGGAACCCTTGCAGTTTCGCCGTGTCCGTCTGTCCGTCTGTATGTCCGCAGAGTAACTCAGAGTGACTATTAGTACCTACTAAAAATTTGTAACTTGGCATAGGTATACATATTAATCACACCAACAAAGTGGGAGAAGAAAATTTTTAATAAAAAATGTTTCGTATACCTCTTCGACTCGTAAAGTGGTGATGCATTTTTATAGTGCTGTAGGGTGAGTATCTGAGAGTTTCAACCGCCTAATTTTGGTGGCATCATTTTTGTTAGCAAGTATCTATTCGTTACAATATACTACTTTGTTATTTGAAGGAGGCACGGTACCTTATACAAATGACGAAGTACAAGTATAACATTGGGACGTTTAGAAACTTCGGCAAATAGATGCCACCAAAATTAGGCAGTAGAAACGCTTAGATATTCACCCTGTAATGCTTTAGTGTGGGGTATCGTCAAATAGGTCTTTCAAAAATAAGGGTCCCAACAGAAAGTTTTTTTCTAAAGTCAATATTTTCGGAGATAACCGCTCCAGAATAAAAAAAAATGTGAATCCAGCCCTGCTACGTTTGCTCCAAAAAGTAAGAAAAAAAGGAATGAATAATGGGCATAAACTTAGAAATAAAACTATTTCGAGCATAATAATCGGCCCAGCCATTTCGACCCAACTACAGAACCAGACACACACATTACACAGCATGGCCCGACAATCCTGACATGCTCTTAGGCGGTTTTGAATTTTCACATTCGCCCGTTTATGCTTTATCTCTGTTCGCAGGTTGTCTTGGAATGGCAGCCTCCGTAGCCCAGTGGATAGTGACACTGCCTACAAAACTGGGGGTCTCGTCTTCGCATCCCGGTGAAGATGCATTCAGACCAAACGAGCATTCGCTATTCTAACCCCCTACTCTACGAAATTCGATCGCTACACAAAACGTGATTCGTTGATTTCGTAGAGTGAATTGAAGTGTCATTGACCATTATTTAATAAAATATTTATGATGGGCAGCAGCGTCATCATAGTGGACACATTACTGCGATCGCCAATCCGCTTGCCTAGCGTGGCGATTATGGGCATTTACCTCCTAATACGTCTATACGCATAGTTAATAGGAGAGGCCTACGTCAGTGGACTATCATAGGCTGATGATGTATGTAATTATATGCGTTCTACATATCCCACATTGATAGATATAATATTATGATATTAACTTACGTTTAATATTATCCCGATATTACGAACACGGGTGTAACGTCTTGCTCGAAACGTCAGAATATATTAAACGTACGTTTACGCGATTAAAACCAGTTTGTCGTTATAATATGAGTGATAATTAATCATAATATAATGCCTGAATTGCTTGTAAAGGTATAAAATTATCTCTTTTAAATAACTATGAGGCATTCTATTTAATACCCTTATTATATAATACCTGTCAACCATTTTGAAAAACTCCATCGTAGTTACATTTCCGAGGCCTTTAATATTGAAGATAAAATATAACGTACACTTTGATAAATTGAAGAATATTCGAGCGAATCCATTAATTCTCATCATAAAATAATATTTTTCCTTCGCCCAATTTTTTGTTACAATATCAGACCTTAAGGGTGTCTTTCCATCACAGCTATGTAGGTAAATCTATATGTATATATACGTAGGTAAATCCGTGATATCCAACAATCACATCACATCTAATCTAACTAAACTAAGGTAAGGCAACAATGTTCGATGTTGCACAACAACTATTCGACATGTGCACTTTATTTCCGTGTCATAAAGATCGTAGGCTGTGTTCCAATTTATTTTTTAGACCTTTGGTATAAAGTATACGTAATTTAAATGCAGTCCATAAAGTACTATAGGTCTTCGCACATTAAAATAACTCAACTCAAAAATTATATTATGAAAAGTTGTGTATGACGAGTGGTCTACGCGTCGTACACTAAAGGTCAACCCCGACACGTTCGTTACACATAATACACATTGACTACGCGGCGACAATGCGTTTGCAACTAACTGTTTGTATCGAGCAACCATTTGGATTGCCCAAATGCCCACTCGTTCACACCGCTTTGTCCATTAGTGACCATTGGGTGGAACGAACAGTTCCAGAAACTTGTATTAGGTGCAGGATTTTCAACATGGAAAAGAAATAAGAAACACAAATCAACACTACTACATTGGTTTAACAAATACACATAGGTACACATATAAATATAAATAAACCTACATACTATACATACATAGATAAATAAAGTACCCAAGTATAAGTAACGAATATACAGATCATCTATCACTGAGCTTGTTGGAAAGATATTTACGTAACTTGCGTTTGAAGGAGAATTTGCTCTGTGCTTGCCTCAGGGGCAGAGGGAGATCGTTCCAAAGACGAGTTGCCTGAATGGCGAAGGAGTAGGTTTGTAGCAGATTTAGTAGGAGGAGGTTTGTAGCAGATTTGATCAGGTCAGTCCACCTCATGGGAGACAGACCGGAGTCGGTTGCCCAAACAGAGCATGCGTTGTTGTTATTGTTTGTAATTCTTGTGTTCCATAAATAAAGAAGTGTATGCTTACTTGGCAATCCTCTCACTGCTTCTAGATCGAGCTGCCCTGGCGAGTCGGTGCAGAGCGAACAGGGCTCCCTCGCTGGAGTCTCCGAGCCATGAGCACAGCTCTTGCAGCACCTGGTCATGATGATATTTCACGGGTTAGAAACAGTAGATAAACGGTAATATACAGGGTGGCCCATTGAAATCGGTCAATATGGGAAAGTCTGAAACTATAAGACATACGAAGATTTTGTTCTCAGGAACCATGTCACCGATTTAAATAATAAGGAAAACTGCGTCGATAAGTATAAAAAAAACAACTTTTTTCTTTATTTACACAATAAACACCTAGTAAAATAAATTTAAATACTTGAAAACAATGAATTCCATTCATTTTAGACATCATGTTTCTTAGAGACATTTACTGCTTAAGACCTACACAAACGATAGGTATCTGAATAGAAATAGTGTTAGTTTATTTTTTCAAAACAACCGGGTTCGATTCCCTAGCTGGGTACAGTGTTTTTTTTTTCAAATTTATGAATGCAGTTTTTCTTTTTATCAAAATCGATGACATGGTTCCTAAGAACAAATCTTCGTATATCCTATAGTTTCAGACTTTCTCATAGTGACCGATTTGAACGAGCCATCCCGTATATTATCAATCTTATCATTCTCAAAGTGACGGACAGAACAAAATTCATTTCGACATGAGCAGTGATCGGTAAGACGGGTTTGTTTTAATTATCACCTCAGTATTATCTCCATGCTGAAGTGCCAATGGACAGGCTACATTGCACGCACAGCAAATGGACATTGCTTGGATATTGATTGGCTGGATCGGTAAGTGCTCGAGTGGAGAACAGTTTGGCCTCTGCTACAGAGCACAGCAGGACGTCCATCCACAAGAAGGATAGACGACCTTTCTTATGAAGGCCGCCGGGAGACGCTAGATGCAGATCGCATCTAAGGTACATAGGAAGGTCCAAAGGAGAGTTCTATATTTAAATATTTATCACAAGGGTTACTCACGTAATTTAAGTCGATAATTGCTCGACATGTTTCGATCCATTTAGAGGATCCTCATCATGGAGTATCCGCGACCAAAGCCCGACGTGTACTGCGGGCTTGCGCTCTGCTAGAGCGGGTGCTGGCCGCGGGCAGCACTTCAACTTAAATTACGTGAGTAACCCGTGTGATAAATATTTAAATATGTTTGAGTCTCACGTTAGTTATAATTCTAAAAAAGAGAGTTCTATATATCTTTAGCAGTGGACGTGTTATGGCTGAACTCCATGGCTGAACATAGGCCTCTTCTATGTTCAGGGTTAGACGAGTTATGGCTAAAATTCTGATGATTATAATTACAGGCTATTCGTAAGTACTCACAGTGAAATGCCGCCGCAGCAGCAGCGCTGGCACCAAGTCAGCCAGGGCATTGTGCAAGGCATGGCATCCACACCGAGTGGCTGTCAAGGCTAGGGGTGCCGTCTGCCCGACGAGCCACTCGTCGCTTAGAGACCAGCCTGTGTCTTCCGCGTCTGAGGCGCCGGATTCTTCAACTGCGAAGGGAATAAGGTACATGTTCGGGTGATTTCGCAAGAAGACGATTTTTGGAATCACCCCCCTGCACCGGGCAATTGTGGGCATTTTTGTAAGAGCCAAGCTATGTATGCTTATAATTAGAGTGAAACTAATATAATGGTGATCTTTCAACGGGACTTTCCAGTACCTAATTGTATTCTATTTATCCCGTGTTTCTGTTTATCAATTGTACTCGTTGCTGCGGGACAATCATTAGGTTGGTAAAAAGCAGTTTTTTTACAAAAAAAAACTCTTACGAATACGAGTATAGGATAGTTCCACGAGAGTTGAGGTCACGCACACATAACATGTGATGTAAACACACGAGGAATTTGAAACTAGTGTTCTTTTTTGGTACTGACAGCAAACTCAATTGCAACTGTAAGATTGACCAAAAAGCTTGTTCAAGAGATTTGCTTCAATATTTTGACGCAAGTCATTCATTCACTCACTCGATTTTTTGCAATTAGTACTTCATTGAAATTACCTATACGTCTTATATTCAAATTATAACAACCATTCCACAACCGGCATACGGAAGACTACAACATGCAGCCTATTCGTCTTTAATTGTCTTAAATATTTTGTAAACAGCTTTCAATTTACCTTTTTTTTACCTCTTAATGCGTCTATACGCATAGTTAATAGGAGATGCCTACGTCCAGCAGTGACCTGATATAGGCTAACAAGGAAATACAAAAATTGACGTTAGAAATCGTGCATTTTAAGATACTTAGAAAAGGGTTTACTTATATAAAGAAAACTAAAGATGAAAGACATATGTATCTTAAGGATAATCGTTTTTCTAGTTTATTTACTTGTAGGTAATTCAACAAATAATAATTATCCTAAAAGTCTAAAGATAACACAAAATACTGTATAATTTCATCTCTACATCTCTACAGTATTGTAATCTGTAGAACAATAGACGTACGTGTTTCCACCCCAGGGTGTATTCAACAAGGGGATTTATTAACGATACCACGCCAGCGATACATAGTCTTGTCAATATGCCGTAATAAATTCTTTGCAGTTGTGTTTTATCCAACCGTGTCGGCATTACTATACCTTCGGGACTTTGCTTTGGTGTATGATGTAATGATGAATGTACACAATACCCACTATTTACGGTATGTATGTCACAAATGCTACACATTTTATTGTAATTGGTAACTTCTGTGGATGATTCAATTGATTAATCAATGGTATTAAATGGGTCGTTAATAAAATAGTGTTTTCTTGGAATAAATAGAAGTTATTTTATCGGATTATGTCTTCTTGGGATCCTCGTACTCAAAATTACTGGCGACCATCTCACGCACGCATACTCGTAAGTATAGCTACTAAAAATCATACTATTTAAGCCGTGAATTAGTACTTAGAAGGTACAAATTCGAGGCTTAAAAAAATAAATAGGTACTTAGAATTGAAACTGCAGGCGATTCTAAAAGGTATGAATCAACAAAGTCCTAATCTGTTTTAATCCAAATTTCCAAATATTTTTTGGAAAATGTTCCAAATAAAAATAAAAATTAATTTAAAAGTACGTCGTCATAGAAACTTCAGACATGAAACTTACCACATAGCGCATCCTTTACGCTATTAATAAAGTCCAGGGTCTCTAAAAGACTAGGTCTGCTGAGCGTCTCCTTATTCCTCACAGTAGATCCTGCAGACCTTGGTCTCCTCCTCAACTCCTTAATATTTTCCACCGGCTCCGTATACACCAAGCTCTTCAAGGTATGGTATTTCCTCCTCATGGTCTTCGTGTCTGTTTGGCTGGTGATGGAAATTTCTGGAAACCCGTAAGCTGTAACTGGTCTGGTTCTACGGGATTTTCTTCTGGCTTTAGGGAGGGTGTCTATGGAAGAGAGGTCCTGGACTGAAGTGGATGGAATGACATCAGGTTTGGTGTTGTTCCTCCAGTAGCTGCCTTTCTTGACGCTGGCTAGGATCTCGTCTGAGCTGCCGTGACGGCTTATGTGCTGTTTGTGTCTGTAAACAAATTAATCCTTTAAGATGAAAGTATGTGTATGATTAACCTTGTTCCCCGATAGTACCTATAGTTGTAGGCAAATAGGTTTGTAAATCTGACACCCTAACTCTGTGGCTTTAGTGAAAAAGGGTACAACTCGCCAGCCATTTTGGGAATGGTGAATATACCTATGCACTTGTATTAAACTTTTTCATAAGCCTCGAGGAGTTGTACCCGTTTTTGCTGGAACCACAGAACTCTTTCCATGGGTGCAACAAGAATAAACTAAGGTGTTGAACTGTCGAACTGTGAATTTATTCAATATTGATGATGACCAGCAGCATAATTATAGTAGTCACTATTGCGATCACCAATCCGTTTACCCAGCGTTGTGATTGTCGGTATTCCTCCTAATTCCAAATTCCAATAAGTTATAAAAGAGATTCGAATGGGTTATAATAGGTTATGTTCCAATGGTAATTTAATAGTTAGGCCAATTATTTGACCCAAATAATGCTGACAAAAAATTGCTACCTAGTTACATCTTCTAACCACATTGACC
The DNA here is from genome assembly GCA_025490895.1 of Thaumatotibia leucotreta. Taxonomy (NCBI): domain Eukaryota; kingdom Metazoa; phylum Arthropoda; class Insecta; order Lepidoptera; family Tortricidae; genus Thaumatotibia; species Thaumatotibia leucotreta. The sequence continues at coordinate 9,931 of JALPQI010020122.1, forward strand.
ATAGCCATGATACCTGCTTAAGATAAAAACAAGGTTCACTAAAACAACAAAATCAAACATGTGAACTTCAATGTGTTAGAAAAATCTTTAACTACCTTATCTTCAAAGAACTTTTCTCCCGGCTAAGCACGTTGCTACCACATTTCAATGAAAAAACGCTACAAAACACTTTCGCTCCGAGAGAAGAGATTACGCAACATCTCATAAGTTTGTTCGAATAGTAAAGGCAGGTGGGCGTAAAAACAATGTGTAGTAAAGGCAATGTATGCTAGGGTGACAAATATTTAAGCAAGTCTTTATTCTCGTAACATTAGAGTGCACATTCAAATATTGGCTGTACAAAAGCAAAATGATCCTTAGTCTTAGTAAAATATTCATGATTTTTTTTGATCTGCTTTTTGTTATTCGATGAAAATAAATAGCTGTTGGCGGACTTGGCGGCGTCCGATGCAGAGTCGATTTTGATCACTAGTGACCCTGCCTATAAAGCTGAAGTCCCGGATTCGAATCCCGGTAATCTCTTTGTGTGTAAAATTGTTATTTTTATAATATCTATTGAAGTAGATAAGTATCTAAGTAGAGGTATATTTAATTATGCCTAGTACTCACATCTGCTGTGGGTTTTATTTTTCATCACACTTGCTGTCTAAGCGCGCCATTGCTTGCGCGCGTACCGGGAGTAATAGAAAAGTGGAATTCCCTAGGGAGTAATAGAAATGTCAGTACGTCATTTAATTATATTATGTCTTAAAACTTATTTTTTGGTTGGCAAGTGTGATGAAAAACATTGTATGCATCACGGTCGGTAAGCGGAATACTAACTCGAGTCGTAAAATCCCTCCGCCTAATGCATGTCAGATTTTTTTAATATTACAGTAGGCAGGATCAATACAAGTCGAAGATAGACCCGTAATTCGTGTTGGGTCAGTAATTAAATTATTGAATCCAGATTGCTTAATTGTATTAAGTAAGAATTTGCTATTATTACATTTTGTTAGTAAATCGATGTTTATGTCACCAAGAATTAGAACATTATAATTTTGAATAGTATCAAGAGTTAATAGCTTGTCTAACAGAGATAGAAATAAGTTTACACCGGTACACACACACCACAATCAGGTCCAGGCCCAAGCACTCGACAGCGCAGGCTTCGAACTGGGACTCCACTGACAGCTCGGTTACCTCCTTGCGTTCAAAACACGGGATGCCGGACTCCACATAGATGCAAGATCCTCCTCCCATATGTGAGGATCGACAGAACTTGGCACGTAGTTGGTAGTTGATTATGTTCACAGATGATATTTGGTTAGGGTCGAGCCAGTGTTCCGTGAAGCACAATACATGTACCGGCTGATCCCTAGTCTGGAACTCCGATTCAATTCTGAAGGTTTTATTAGCGAGCCTGTTTATATTTTGATGTACGATACTAATCTGACTAGATGGACTAGGTTTTATAGTTGCAGGCTTAGTCACTTTTGGAAGGCCTGGGCTCCCTTGGTCGGAGAAAGGGCTTCCATTCCGTTATGCAGGTGTTCACGGGCCACGCAGATGGCGATAAGAAGTCGTCGTATACAGATAATGGAATCCCAATTTTGAAGGATTTATACGATTCTCTTTTCGAGGGTATCGACTCGACGGAATAGTTAACTCCATGGCGAATGTTGTTAAGGTGGTCGATTAAGGTATCTGGAGTGGAGTCATTTTTGAAAAAACATCCGTGTAGGTATCGTAGGACGACTACCCCGCGCAGGTCGGTATTTTCGGCAGATCCGTTTATTGATAAGGGTTTCGTTTTGTAACTTTGGCGGCGGTGGTGGCGTCTTTGTGCAGTTTCCCAGTCTTCGTCGTTTATGTCGTTTTCATTTTTCGTATCAACAGTCGTGTTGGTATCTTCCACGGGTTTTTTAACACTCGGGCAGAGGTTTGCACTCGTTAAATTGGCAGTATTTACCAGGTTTGATTCTTTTGTCGCGGTAGTCGGCAATGGCGGGGGCTCTTTCTTTGCTGGCTGGTTCGTGTGTTTGAACTTAAAACCGGTCGGTTTATGCGCAGCAAGCCTCTCTTTCGTGCGCGCAGCAGCAGCGCGGGGCTGTCGCGGCCCTTGCGCGTGCACTAGAGCGGGACGGGTATTGGGAGTCGACGCGTTGCTGCTCGGTGTTGACAGGGCGCCTTTGTTCTCTTGTTTCTCAGCCGTTTTCGATGACCCCTCGGTTCGTAATGCGTTTATAACGGATTTTATTTCGGATATTTCACTCGAGATTCCATCGATTTTAGTAAATATTTCACTCACTTTTTGTTCAATAGGTTTTAAGAGCGTTGATATAATGTTTTTAAGAGCATTACAGTCACTTTCTTCCATGTTTGCAAATAAAACACTTCAATTATATTAGTAACACCGTCATTAACGTTCGGCCGACCGCGCGTGACTAATGGCGTCGGGCTTCTAACACTCTCGTTAGTAATTCCGTACTTACCTCCCGTGATGCACAATGTACTATTATTGAGCTTGCCGTGTTAGTATATTTGTTGAGAATGGATGTATGGACTAGTAATAGGGCCTTGTTTTTTAAACTGTCATGCCTTTCTTCTGTGTTTTCTAATCCTTCTTAAAGAAAAAAGCCATTTTCATAATATTAGAATTTTCATTCTCATCAAAACTCTTATTTATCTTCGCGACATTGCGGAGTTTCAAAGCTCTTTAGGGTTGAAGTTCTTTCGTAATAAAAATTAATTGAAGCAGGACTGCCGGAAACATCGAAATACGAAAATTTCGAGCACGTTTCTCTGTCACTCCAGTGATGCGTTCGTTGGTGTGACAGAGTCAAAGATCAATAAATAAATATCATGAACTTTTACACAAATCAACCTAGTCTCACGCTGCCCTACTCACCAGGATTCGAACCCAGAAGCTCCAGTTCCACAAGCGGAATCACTACCGGGCCCGTTTCTCGAACGTTTGTAACTTGTAATTTGTAATACAAGTGGAAGTCTCTTTTT